>JAGFMF010012279.1:4211032-4226878 GCA_019455555.1 Galemys pyrenaicus
ATGTAGCAGTCCAGTTTGCCCAGCACCACTTATTGAACAAGCTGTCTTTATTCCATTGTATATTCTTTGCTCCTTTGTCAAAGATTAGTTGTTCGTAAGTTTGTGGGTTTGTTTCTGGGCTTTCTATTCTATTACATTGGTCTGTGTGTCTGTTTTTGTTCCAGTACCATGCAGTTTTTATGACTGTGGCTTTGTAGTAAAGTTTGAAGTCTGGAAGTGTGATCCCTCCACTTCCCTTTTTTTCAGTTAGGAGAGCTTTGGCTATTTGAGGTTTTTTGTGTCTCCATATGAATTTCATCTATTTCTTTGAAGAATGACATTGCAATTTTTATTGGAATAGCATTGAATCTGTAGATTGCTTTTGGTAGGATGGACATTTTGATGACGTTAATTCTTCCAATCCATGAACAAGGGATATTTTTCCATTTCTTTGTTATCTTCTGCTATTTCTTTTAGCAATGTTTTGTAATTTTCTTTGTAAAAGTCCTTCACCTCTTTTGTTAGATTTATTCCCAAGCATTTAAATTTTTTGGTTTCAATTATAAAGGGGATGGTTTTTTTTTTATTTCTTCTTCTTCTTCAGCTTGGTTGTTTGTATAAAGGAAGGCTACTGATTTTTGTGTGTTGATTTTGTATCCTGCTACTTTGCTAAACTGGCCGATTAGCTTGATTAGATTTTCTGTAGAGCTTTTGGGGTTCTCTATGTATATTGTCATATCGTCTGCAAACATTGATAATTTTACTTCTTCTTTCCCTATTTGGATACCTTGTATACCTTGGCCAGTGTATTTAAAACAGTATGGACAAATCAATCAAAAATATTTCACTCATCATCATCAGTGTTACTCTGTATTTGTCAGTTTATTTTCTTTGTTGTGGATTTGTAATCTTAGGTAATCACAAATTATAATTACCTAGTACTTTCTTCAAAGACTTTAACATTTAATTAACTTGGATGCAATTATTTACAAATAATTGATCTTAGGTACCCAACAGTAAAATGTACTGGATAATTGCAACTGAGAACTTTTTTACAGCAGGCTTTATACAGGAAATTTTAAGTTTAAATGTAAAATAAAAGATGAGTGTAGAATACCATTTTCTAAAGTGAATTACATTGGATATTAATAATTATTTTGTTGGAATGAGATTGGGCAGTCGGAGCCAGACAGAGAGACATGGCCTTGGATCTCTGCTCCTCTGAATCCTAGCAATGCCTATAGATAAAATCTCAACTTTCCTAAACTATATATTTTTTAATCTTGACTTGGGGGACTATGTGTTTATCTCTGTGTTTTCACCATTCAGGTAAATAGTAAGAATAGACTAATAAGTGTAGATAAATTTATGTGCCAGAATCTCTTTTAAGCATTTCACATGTATTGTACAATACTCTTAGCAACCCTATGAGGTGAAGTTATGTTATACATAATAATGTGAGCAAATATTGCACGTGGAAAATTACATATTTTTATATAGCAGTCAGTGATAGACCATGGAATTTATGAGGAGAATGAAGTTCATATACATTCCTGTAACTCTATCTAAAGAATTAGAATTTCACTCTGGGAGAGTTCAGTAATCATTTGGAGGGTTTGGAGTCGATGAGAGATATGAAGTTTCAACTTCAAAGACTCACAATGGTGGTCATCAAGAAGATGAGATAACAAATACTGATGAGGATGTGGAGAAAAGGGAACCCTCATATTGTCGATGGGACAGCAATTTTTTCAGTTGCTGTAGAGAAAATTTGGAGGTTCCTCATCATATTAAAAATGGGACTGCCTTATGGCTCAGCAATTCCACTTCTGGGTATGTACCCAAAGAAATGAAAACAGGATATGAAACAGATGTGTACACTGCTATGTTTATTGTGACCTTTCTCACAATAACCAAGATGTAAAACAACTAAAATGTTCATAGAATGGAATATTATTTGACCATAAGAATTAAGGTAATACTACCATTTATGACAATGTAGTTAGACCTTGAGGGCATTATGCTTGATGAGAAGTGTCAGACACAGACAAATACTGGACAATATCACCTGTATATGGAATATAAAAAATAAGAACTCATAGAATCAGAGTGAAAAGGTGATTGCCAGGACCTGTGTGTGTGGTGTGGGGAGATGTTTAAGGGTACAAACTTCAAATCAGTAGACAAATGAGTGCATAAGATGTAATGCATAGTACATTAATCCTGTGCAATATTGCATTATATACTTCAGAGTTACTAAGAGGCTACATTTTAGTTGTTCCTACCACAAAAATTAAATGATGATTATGTGATGTGATAGAGATATTAGCTAATGTTGTGGTAGTAATCATATTACAATATTTAAATACATCAAGTCAACGTCACATCTTCTACTTACACAATGTGATATGTCAATTATATCTCAGTAAAAATTTTAGAATATAAAACTCATTGGATGTTATTTTAGAAATACTAAGAGAAAGGGTAGAAACAGGGGACCAGTGAAATAGTGATCAAATCAGATGAGAAATGACAAGCACCTGGGTGGCAATAGAGTAGAGTAATTATGTTTGCCTTCTGAATATATTTTAAAAGTTAGTCAGTGGATTTCTGGCTGGATCAGATGTGGTATGAGATAAAAAGGAAACGTCAAGGATGAGCCAGAGGTTTTTGGCTCAAATACATGGCAGAATGGAGTTATCATGTACTGTGCTATTGAATATTGTCTGAAGCAGATTTGAGGAGACAAGTAAAAAGTTCATGCTTATAAACTGTGCTGCTGCTTCACCTATACTCCACAGCAGCTCTGCACTGGTAACTTTGTAGCATGTAGATGCTGCTATTATACTTAGCAAATGATGCCAGGAAGCCAATAGTAGCACTTGCCATTATACCCTATCTCATTGAACTTTCAGGCTCCACCATCCCTTCCTCACACCTCACTGTAAGTAAGGTATTAAGTCAACTATAATTTTGCACTGCTGCCAGTATCTTTGCCAGTATCTTCCTTTAGGGCTGTTAATATTTGTGTTACATATTTTGGTGCTGCTATGTTGGACACATATGTATGGTAACTTTATGTTTTCCTGTGGTATTGATCCTTTTATCATCATATAATGAATATTTTTGTACCTTTCTGTTGTTTTGGGCTAGAAATCCATTTTGTCTGATAGAAGCATAGTGGTCCCTATCTTTCTAAAATTTTCTGTTGGCTTTGAGTACCAAGCTTAGACTGACTCAGACTGATGTGCTGAACACTCAGGCGTCATAATGCTTACGTGGGGGTAGTTTTCCATGTTGGCAAAGCTATTACTAAGGGGAAATTTCATAAGCACTGGTCTCTGTAGGAAAATGGGGCATAGAAGGAAAGAGAAAATTCTCTCCCTTTTGCATCTTTATGTGGAGATATTTAAAGAACTCAATAGTAGTATTTACTTGTGCTCCAAAATTCAGTTATCTAAAACAGTTCCTCAGATTTTAACTATTTTATTCCTATTCTCTAGGATTCATTTTTTTTAGCATGCACCTAAAAACAGGTTCAAGTAAAGTTCCTAACTATGTTTAAAAAAGCTGAATTAAGTCAAATTCAGCTATTCTCCAAATAACTAAACAAATGTTACACACACATAAATAATTTGCTAGATTTTATCAATAAGTAAAAATAGTACTATAAATGTCCAGGTAAGAGCAAACTACAGCAATACCAATAAAGTGCTTTTATAGAGCATTTTTTACCCCAAAAATGCAAGTAGATTTTCATGGAACTTGTTTTATTAAGTTTCTAAGGCATGGTTAAATGTGTTTAAATTTCATCATTTAACTAATAAAAGACAATGTAATTTCCACTTTGGTGTCTTAGCTCTTTAATCCTCATTTTACAAATGAAACTGTGTCAGATCTGAGCTTTAAACCCAGGCCTTTTTGACTCTAAGACTCATAAGTTTAATCACTGAACCAATTAGAAAAGCAAAGACCAGGAAAGATTGTGAACTGTCTAAGTGGAAGGAAATGAAGTGAATTAGTGTTCTCATATAATCAGAACTTAGGGTATTATCCCTTAAATTAGACAAGTAAAGGTTCAGGTCTGAGTGTTTGAAAAACACTATAATAATCATTTAAATTGAGATCAAGATGATATTTCCCACATTATTAAAGAAAAAAAATGAGAAATACAGTGATTAGGGGCATGGTCTTTGTAGAGAATCATGCCTGGGGCAGAATCCAATGACTCTTCTCACTAATGGTGTGAACTTGGGCACATCATTTACCTTGCTGAGCATGGAAAGAAAAACTGTTTCAGTTGACTTAGAAAATACAGTTTGTGCTGCTTATAAAAATTACATCTTTAAAAAGTAAAATAAATATAGACATATACCAATGAAGAACAATAACCAAAAGTCATCACGGTTGGTAAAAATAAAACCAAAATAGATGTCAGACAAAAATGAGTAAATGTGTAACAGGATTTTTCTTGTTAATCCAGAATGAACAGTTAACCTAAAATTTGTTTTATCTAAAACTAAAGCAACAAGATAATATATGCACTAAATTCCACAAAGAAAAAGCAAATAGCAGTAGCCATTGTTTCTATATTTATTATGAGAGAGTGAAAGTGAATTGCTATCATCAGTCTGAACTATCATCATAATCAATGCACTCTCTGACTTTGTCAGTCCATATATATTAGTCAGAGAGGAAGTGAAGGAGAGAGAGTGAGAGAAGAGAGACACACATACATATGTAAAATAAAGGAGAGAGAGAGAGAGAGAGAGAGAGAGAGAGAGAGAGAGAGAGAGAGAGAGAGAGATTNATGTAAAAAAAAGGAGAGAGAGAGAGAGAGAGAGAGAGAGAGAGAGAGAGAGAGAGAGAGAGAGAGAGATTGATTCATCACCTTCTGAAATCAAGTCAGGGATCAGAGAGACTCTCTTCTAGAGGCGAGGAATATGTTGTGAAAGGCATCTCATTCTCCAGTTGGATATCTGCTTATGCAGTGGATTGGTGGAACTATCAGAGTCCCACCACTACCTCAAATCTTATTTCATTGAAAGAAAACTGTAGGAAAAAGATTAGAGAAATGAAATAGAGAAGCCTGACTTCCACTTTATGTCAGATAAATGTGTGACTTTCTAGCAATTCTAATGAATGCCACAGAAGGTAGCTCAGACTGAGCTGTTTTGAATGCAACTCCAAGAGAGTCACCTGCTGGGCTAGGGGTGCTAACAGCAAGGGAGAGATAAACTGATAGAGGAAAAGGGGTGAATTGAAAGAGTTTGAATTAGATCTTCTTTCATATAAGTAGCCTGTGAAATAAGTGGGCTTTTTCATATTACAGTGCCCAGAAAGGGTCTTTCTAAGGCTTCTATGTATCTACTTGAAATAACAATATCATTAAGTATCATCAAGAAAAGTAAAGGGAGAGTCAAATAGAGCACAGTTGAAGTCAATGATTGGAGGAAATAAAACCATTTCTTGTTTGTCCTTCATAGTGATTAGCCTGTACAATCACCCTAAACTGGTTACAGAGGTAAGACAGAGTAGACTTAAATTGATTAAAAATCCCATACACAATATAGTTAAGTTAATCATGACTCTCTAGATGCTGAATGTAATTGTATCAAAATACCATAAACAAAAACATTGACTCAGACCTGGACTGGAATTCTGATGAGTAATGCTTGTAAGTAATACTGGTAAGTTTCTCCATTTCCTCATCTAAAAAGTGGATTAATAATAAGAACTTCATCAAGTTCTAATAACTACCCAATTAAATTATATACTAGACACTTTAAACAATGCCAAACACAGAAAAGCATAGCATAAAGGCTACAGCAGTAGCAGCACAAACATTAGTGCTAGAATAGAAATATATGTCAGTGAAAATTTAAAAAATCAATTTTAAAATCAAAAAAGAATATACACAAAAATAAATAATGTACATGATTGGAATAATATAATTAATATCAGAGAAAGAAATAGTAATAAATATGACAGTGAAAATTTGGAGACAAAAGTTGTGAGTCTTCCTATCTTAATAGGACCAACCAAAGAGTCTAACAACCAAAAGAAATAAAATAGTTGACAAATTAAACAAAGAAAATGCAGTGAAATACAGAGAACTTCATATAGACTATGTGCTATCTCTGTCATCTGTATTGATAGAAATAGAATATCTGTATCTATATTCAGATCTTTCTGTATCTGTTAATTTGAAGAGAAAAACTATATAAACAGAATAAACAGAAATAGATTCATGAGAGAGATTGATTCTAGGGAATTGCGTCATTTCATTGTGGAAATTAGCAAATCCAAAATCTGCAGGGTATTCCAGTGAGGTGGACATCCAGAGAAGAATCCATTATCCAGTCCAAGTCCAGCGTCTTAAGAGAATTCCCTCTGTTTTTGGTTGGACAATCTTTTTTCCTATTAAGACCTTTAACCATCTATATCTTGATGGGTAACCAGTTTGAATTAAAATCTGTGGATATAATGTTCATTTCATCTAAAACAAATGCCTTCACTACAATACTCAGAAGTGCTTGGCCAAATATCTTGGAACCATGATCTAGCCAAATTGACACATAAGATTAATCATTACATCTGAATATAGGGTCAGTCAATTTAGAAAGAAGGCAGCTAATTGCCAACCCTTTGACTGAATTTTTCTGTAGGCATGTTGTGTTTGGGTCAAGTTTTCAAGAGTTTTCAGCCAACATGTTAAGTTGAGAAATTTCCAATATAAAACATACCCACATTGCTAGTATCTTTTGACCATGGTACACCAGCTCCATAGGGTCCTCAGGGTAACAAATAGCTGAGTCAGTAGCATCCTGAGGATGAGGTGTTCCCTTGTCCCTTCCAAGAGTTACCATCTCATTACACTTCTTTGCTTCTTTCTACACCCCCTTCCCAATTCTCACCCATTTACATGTGTTATCTGGACCGTGTAGACATTTAGGGTTTTTATCTTGGCCATAAAACCTGTGCAAAGTGAAAATGGATTGGGAAAAAAGCAAACCCTGATGCTTTGCCCAATAATTAAACAAAAACACTTATGAAATAAACTCAAAGAACTAGCTTTAGATGGTCTGGGAAGACAACTATAGGGTAGATGGGAGCGTCTGTTCCTAATGTAGGTACTTAGAATAGGTAACCTACTCCAGCGAGCCTTTCATTTATCTTGGAGTTTTTGATAATAAAAGCAAAGTCTTTTCTCTCTTTATTGTGTTCATTGTCCAAGAAAAGCCAACTTACATGTTTATCTGACCTCTAGCTATAACTTATATAGCAATTTTAATGGAATATATAATAGAAACTCAAAGATAACTCATATGGAAAAACAAAAATGTTGACTCGTTCTTTTTAGAATTGTCATTCAACATTTTTTTTTGTTCTAATGGTGACCTTTATGAGAAAGGTGAATAGAAATGCATCTGTATGTTAAAGGGAAAATATGGCTTTTAAAGTTTTGACAGCCTAAAATTTCTTAATAATGAGATTCACAATTGATCTGTGATGCATTTCCTTAGCCATATGTGTGAGCAAATATGAACTATATTTCCATGGGCCACTGATTTCTGTAACCCTGTTCTATAACCCTTTTAAGAAGGGTCTTTTGGGTTGGCAGAGAATATAAAATAGCTGAGAAATGCATACAAGAGAATCTGTTCAGATATTAGCAATTCAGTTGAACTTAATATACTACTTTATACCTGTCAAATGCTTTCAGGGGAGAATGCCTTATATAGGCGATGTTACTGAGGTCTAGAACAACTGGACTCCTCCCTTTTTCTTTTCATTGTTTTCTGGTCTCTTGGGATTTAGTACAAAATCCATTTCTCCTTGAAAGCTTTGATTGATTAACTTCCAACCAAATGGAGCACAATTGTGGGGATGAGTAGTGGAATCTTTAGGGAAATATTTTCTTATTGAGTGTCAGTGCAAGGCGTATAGACATTGAGTTGTGTAGTAGACTTGTATGATAACTTTTGTGTGCTAGGATTAAGAATGAAAGAAGAGAAAGGCTGTTTGTGCAATTTGTCTGCTAAGAGATGCAATATCTGGTCCTCTACTTGACCTTAACCTAATTCTGGCTACAGAAAGAAAGACATTATTCTCATTTTGTATATGGAACAGAATCTGATGACTATAAGTATTATAAAAGTTTGGCATCAGGATATGTTTGTTGCTTTGGGGTTTACCAGGGGAAAATACCTGGTTGGAGGTAACGATAATGGACCTGAAGTCTAGTGATGAATGATGGCAGAAGTGAGTTGGTCACAGCAGATGCTAATTAGAGTCTTATTGGAAAAAGTCTGTGTGTGTGTGTGTGTGTGTGTGTTGAGGGCACTTGGGGAGCACTTTGTATGTAATCAAATTACTGGAAGTAAGATATAGGACAGAATCAGAATAATTTGGGTTATACAAAACTGTTCTTATATGTTCTTATATTGGTAAGACTAATCTGACCACTTAAAAAAAATCTAATTAGTCAGTAGGATGGTCCATCACTATACTATAACTTAAGTATAAATAAAAAAAATCATTGCGATCACTCAGTGCATAGGTAGAATTTTGTTCCCAAGTAAAAATTTATTCAGGTGCTCTATTTTCTTTTTTATATTTATTTTTATGTTATATACAGTAAATGTTATCCTTTTATGTGACATTTTATCAGTACTAACAAATACATATAGGTGAGTGAAAATCAACAAACAGAATAGTCCTATTATCCCCAAGTTTTCTGGGGTTTCCTTTTTTGTAGCCAACATATCCCCTGCTTCTTTAAATTAAAAATAGAGAAGTTCTCCAGATTTTCTGAAATCTAAACTGCTTCTTAGTTGACAGAAATAATAAAATAATATAGGTCCCTGGCTGTTCACCTGTGATTTTTTGCTCAGATTTTTTTCCAATTAACAAGAATCTTTTTGCATTTTTAACCCAAGCAGGCCAGGGTTTTATGAGTAATTTAACCTTTAACAAGCTCAGTCACTGTTCTTCAGGGAGTAGATAACTCCTGAAAGTTTAACTAGAATGTAAATGAAGGTTTCATAGAGCTTTGTTAGTCTCTGATAAAATAGCCATAAATATCTCCTGTTAAATTAATAAGAGTCCCAATGGACAGGTGTTTAGATGCTCTGCTTTTAGGCCCATAAGCCATTTAAGGGTTATCAAATATTGCCCAATCTCCCCTCTGTGCCTTGGGTTTCTATGTTGCAAAAACCTTCCAGAACAGTCCAGAAAGATAACTGACTCCTCTGTGCAGGGAGTTCTTGGTGTTATCATTACTGACTTAACTGGAGTGAAAGTTGTTTTTTAAGATTGAATATGAAAAATTTGTACATTCATTCACTTACAAGACTATTTTTCCTCCCTTTTTTTTCTCTCAACTCCCTCCCTGCCCCACCCCTTAGTAAATGCCAGTGAAGTGATGTCATATCCTCTGGCTATAACAATCAAAATGCTAAATGTAAAGGATAACTTGTGTGAAGGTACCTATGAGGTTATCAAACTGGAAGGTTCAGGCAGATTTGTGTTTTTTTTTGAAGTTGTGTCCAAAAGCGCTTACTATAGAACTTACTCTCAGATAATAATGAATAATATATTTTCGTTAACAACTTCATACTCATAGTTTTAGGCATGAAATGATAAAAAATGCACCTTATTTAAGTGAAATATGTAAAGAAATCTTGTTTACATTTTATTTTAAATTTCAGGATTAATATTTTTTCCAGAGATTTTTTAAATAGTCATTTATCTGTTTATCCTTGGAGGTGTTTCCTAGCTGAACTATGCTTTAGCAATTCTGGATGTAAGACAGTTATGTTAGTGTATTGCACTTACAGCTTTTTATATATTGTGCATTTTGCTGTATATTAGATCCCCAGAAAATAAAAATTTAAATTAAGTCTTAAATATAAACACAGAATTTTCAAGAGACCTCTTAATTAAAAAATTTGAATTCTATTGACTATCAATTGCTACAGACCCTGCTTATCTATTCACACTTGCACACAGATAAAATAATTCCTCTGACAATAATAGTTACAAATATACATTTTTTTTTTCCTTCAGACAATTGTCTATGGAGGGAAGATGAACTGAATCAGAAGGAATGAGAACCAATAGAAATCTTTTGTCGAGAGATTAAATTAGAAACATGATTATGGTTGGCAAATACTGAATTCATCTCCATAATATTTGCAGTTTAGACACCCATCTAGGAAAGAGCAAGTAGGGAGTTTTGCATTATGCTGCATTTTTTGTGAGTTATGTTTGCTCTGGAAGGGACTTGTACTAGCGACAGGTAGTAATAACAAAGCTATAATAATAATGATTTCAATTTTCCGAAGTAGAGATTGAATTCACATATCCACATAAAGAAAAGTCCTCCACAGGTACTGTATAGAGGGAGAGATTAATAAACATGTTTGACTGGTACAAGCAGCGTTTAATGCAATTGCGGTGTTCCCAATGGGACAAGTCATAAGACAGAGCCATAGGGAATTTTGTTCATAAATGATCTAAATCTGTATTTTGTATTTCTGTACTTTATCCAAAACTGAACCCATTTTGTCATTTTCTTCTTTGTATATGTCTCAATAAACAGCCCTACTGTCTGTCCCTTCCATTGAACCTCTTCTTTGCTTTTCTGTCAAGACTATCATAGTCCCAAACCTCATCATTTCCTACCCAAGCAGTTTTCTTTTATTACTTATTTTCTTAACATAAACCTTTCCTCACTGCAATTTGGATACCTTTCTAAAGTATAGATATGTTCATGGCATACTTTCCATTCACTTGTTTGTTCACTCATTCAAAATACATTTATGGTGCAACTCTTATGTGCTATTCTTTTGTTCTGGGAACAAGAGTTAGTTTCATGTTCTCAGAGTTGCTTTATGAAGGGACATAAACAATAAAGACACGTAAGATAGAAGTAAAAAAACATAGAATGGGGTAATATGGCAGAGTGACTTGTGATGGTAATAGGACAGATGAGCTAGATTGAACAGAAACTACTTCTTTGATGAAATAGCATTGACATTTATGTGAATTAACTATGAATGTGAAGATCAGGAGAAGAGTGGGCTAGAACATAGGAAACAGCAAGTGAAAGACCCTGAGGCAGTAATCAGAAATGAGTTTAAGAAGCAGAAGTCCATATGGATGGAGCATAGTGAGCAAGGGTAAATATAGAAGGAAATGACGTCAAGATCAGAGAAAAAGGCAAAATCTAGCATCTTTGACAGTTTAAGCAGGAAGATTCATGGTTTTAATGACAATATGTGTTTCCCACTTCTGAGTGTCAGACATAACTTCAATGTTGGGCCATTTCCCTTGGAAATCGGTCCCTCACTCTAAATGGTCCCCTATTATATATTCTTGTGAGATCTTCTGATATTATCTCATAATTTCACTGCACTGAATTGCCATGCTACTCATAGTATAATTTCGTCCCCTATTTATTTTTATGTATATTTTTCATTTATCATAGAAGATAGGTTGTGAACTTAGTAAAGGTAGAAATCATATCTTAATCACTGTGATTCCCTAGTACCTTGCACCTGGGACAGCATCTGGCTCTTAGTAGACATTTAATGAGTGTTTGTTGAGATATGCATAAGCAAAAAATTAATAATGGCAGTTACAAATGGCAATAACTAAATGGATGCTTGGTTTGAACCTAGACTTGCATCCAGTTGAACCAAGAATAAAATATCTCTTGCTTTCTTATTGCCTTCAGTATAAACCCAGACTCCTCTCCTTTATATTCAAGGCACATGAAAATCTGATCACAGCCATAGTCCTATCTCATGGCATGTCTTCCACAGCCTCAGAAGTTTCCATCATCAGAGACTGATGTCTGTCCTTCCACATGTCCATCAAACCTTCTGTCTTAGTACTTATAATTTGGTCTCTTTATAATTTATTTTCCACTTTGACCTTTTGGACTATCTCTAATTTATCTTTTATAACTTAGATTCAATGTCACTTTTGAGAAGACACCCATGAGTTAGTTAAAACATCTCTTGAAAGGGTTAGTTTTTCTTCCTATTGTGCCCAACTGTCCTCTGCGTATATCACTATTATAGGCATTGATACATACTATCCATGTCAGTATTCTAGTACATTGTAATTTATATGTGTGTTTGCATTAAAACTGTGATCTCTTAAGTCAGTAAAGGTGGATTATTATTTTATCTTCAGTGTTTGGGCTAGCATCTCCATAAGTCTGATGCTCAAACTTGGTTTGTATAAAACAAATTTGAGTAAAAACAATAATTTTGGGCCTCCCTGGTGGCGCAGTGGGTTAAGCAATGCACTATGAAGCAAACCACAGCCACTGCAGCACCAGTTCGATCCCTGCTGCCGGCCAGGAAGGGGACCCACATGGCGTGGCACACCTCTCCTGCCTCGCCCACTGCTACCCTCAGCAGTGTACTTCAGTTGATCTGCCTGTTCTGCTCCCCGCTCTCTGTGGTGAATCCTCTTACCCCCCACACCTCTGGCCTGTACCCCAGTGCTTGTATGCATAAATAAATAAATCTTTAAAAAAACCCCAGGTAATTCTATTATAGCTTTTTATGTTTTTGACTCAAAGGGTGGTGCTTTTCCCTGTAGATTAAGGTATTCCAGGGGATTTTAATATTTAAAAACTGGCATGTGTCTTCAAGCACTACCTTTCTCCTTTGGTCACCTCAGCATGGATTGATGATTTGTTTTTTTCTGGCTGATATGTTTTATGCCTAACTTTGCTCCAAAAGTTTTGTCATTTTAAGCACTGGGGCAATAATATAAGATTTTCAGTGCAAAATTAATTTGTAGGTAATTGTGGTCAGTCATACAACAAAGAGCACTAACACATAGAACATACTATTAATTATATAGAAAATGAAATTTTTTCTTTTGCCAATCTGAATGTCATATAGTGAATACTTTTGAATGTCCCAATTTTACAACTTTTCCTAGTTATCTTCAGTTTTGCTGAATCTGGATTAATCTAAATTTGTATTCAATGGAACCAGAAATAAAATATCTCTAGCTTTCTTATTGCTTTCAGTATAAACCCAGACTCCTCTCTGGTTAATTATATCAAGAATTTTAGGACACATCTCTGTATCTGTCAAGATGTTAGTAACTCATTAGTATGACTTGCTCAATTTCCTTATGTAATTTAGTTGAGAAGTATTCACTTACATGTAACTGTTTTGGGACAAAATAGTCATGGATCTCTTGTGTGTTCATATACCTTATATGTGCTCTGACAGCTCTTTGTTTCAGATCATCTTTTCGAAGATGCTAGTATAGTATTCAGCAATGGAACATGGAGAGAGTATTTTTCTCTAGAGCAAAGACAGTCAATTTTACTGTACATTATAAAATATATGGTTTTCCTAAACTAATGCTTCTTCTTCTGTCACACAATCCACTGCAGGTGTTACTGTACCTTTTTCCAATTTCCCTGTGATCACTGGAGCTCTGGAAACTGGAAAAAGGAAGGAAAGAAAGAAAGGAAGGAAGGTAGGAGAGGAAAGGAGGGAAGAAGGCAGGCAGGCTGATATTCTAACTACTGCTATTGCCATATGTTATAAACTATTCTCTATTTCTGACCCTGAGGCCCCATGTCTTCTATCAGCATTCATGAAACCATAATAGGTTAATTTGCTAATTTGCAAGTTTGCTTAAATGTCAATCTCAGAATTTCTATAGTCTTGAAAGTTGAACACACCTGGAAGTATAGTTAAAATATATTTCATTGCCTCTCTTTTAGTTTTGTGTTCTTATATGGCTGAGTTCTTTCTAAGGTATGTGGATATATGCCTCACCTCCAGAACCTCCCAATAAACCTCTCTCTCTCTCTCTCTCTCTCTGTCTCTGTCTCTCTCTCTGTCTCTGTCTCTCTCTGTCTCTGTCTCTCTCTCTGTCTCTGTCTCTCTCTCTGTCTCTGTCTCTCTCTCTGTCTCTGTCTGTCTCTTCTGGTTAGATATAGAGGGTCAAGTGAGGACCTCCAGGGATCTAAAAGATTGCAGAGTCAGTAGATAAGAGAGGCTGGATCCCTAAATGATGATATGACATATGAATCAGAGCTCCAGGTGATCCTCAATGGACTGTGATGAAAATGTCATAAAACTTTCAAGAGATAATAATTTTCAGATTTTGGAGCAATTTGTTACAGCAGTAAGTCTTTTTTGATTAATATACAACCTACAGTCAAATTCATGTTTAAAGTCTTTAAAAATGTTAAGATTCATGTAACAGCTATTTAGAAACTCAGTATACTAGTGTAATTTTAATTTTGACCTGTTTTTCACAGAGACTTGGTAATGTTTCCCTGGTGAATTATGACTAGCTCCATGTCTCAATCATGCTGTTTTAATTTTTTTAGAGATTTATTTATTTATGCATACAAGCACTGGGGTACAGGTCAGATGTGTGGGGGGGGTGAGAGGATTTACCACAGAGAGCGGAGAGCAGAACAGGCAGATCAACTGAAGTACACTGCTGAGGGGAGCAGCGGGCACAGCAGGAGAGGTCTGCCGCACCATATGGGTCCCCTTCCTGGCCAGCAGCAGGGATCGAACTCGTGCTGCAGTGGCTGCGGTGGCTGAGGTTTACATCATAGTGCATTGCTTAACCCACTGTGCCACCAGGGAGGCCCACAATCATGCTGTTTTAATCACTTGCTCTCTTAGTTTTTTCTCTCCTTTTCCCTCATGTCCTCTTTTCTCCATTTTCTTTCATTGCTTTGTGTGTTACTTTAGGGAATTATGCATCCTTTTAAATCACTTTGCATCCAATTATTATATAACTCAGGCTTTCTCACCCATTCTGCAGAATCTTAAAAATGTAATATTCCTTCCATCCACTTTTGTTTTTGTAGTTTCTCTCATGTACCTTAATTTTATTGATGTTTTACACTATGTTTACACAAAATCAGTAACGATTTGGTTGTTTGAAGAAGTTGCTATTAAATATTACATCATTTCTGTATTCACTATGTTCAGTTCACTCCTGGTTGAACATACTCACTTGGTTGCTCTCAATCTAACTGATTTTAGATTTATTAAACAAAGTTTTCCTGACCATATATCTAAAGTATGATGTGTAGCCAAATATACTCATCATTTATCCAATGAATAGTAATGAAACACCTACATAGTAGCACTGGGATACAAAGTAAATAGAGCCAACAGAAAACGCTGAGCTAGTGAGACTCACATTCTGGTAAAGTTTGATACAATACATACATAAATTTAGAATACTGAAATTCAGAGGAGGATTCTTCATAGGAAAATAAAACAAAAAATGGACGAGGAAATATAGAGATGGGGGTAGGGTAGGGATTGGGCCACAATGATCAAAAAGTATTTAGGAGAAGTCTTCCTGAGAAGTGATATTTGAATAGAATGCTGCAGGAGGTGAGAGCAAGCTGAGGTGCCAGCATATGGAGTGTGTTATATGAGGGTGGACAAATGCAAAAACCCTTCAACATGAATATCTTGACTTGTCCATGGAGCACGAGAGAGGCCAGTGTGGCTAAACTGGAAAAGAATGGTAGGATATCCAATCCAAGAGGTGCTATGGGGAGTGGTTAAACCTCTATAGAGTCTGTTATGACTCTGCCCTTTAATCAGAGAGATTTGGGAAGCCACTGAAAAGTTTTGAATGTAATATCCACATTATCTGACTTCTGTCTCAACAGGACCGGTTTGATTCTCTTAATATAGCATAAGGGGCCTCCCTGGTGGCGCAGTGGGTTAAGCAACACACTATGAAGCAGACCGCAGCCACTGCAGCACGAGTTCGATCCCTGCTGCTGGCCAGGGGGGGGACCCACATGGTGCGGCAGACCTCTCCTGCTGTGCC
>JAGFMF010012279.1:4226928-4444012 GCA_019455555.1 Galemys pyrenaicus
TTCTGCTCCCCGCTCTCTGTGGTGAATCCTCTCACCCCCCCCACACATCTGACCTGTACCCCAGTGCTTGTATGCATAAATAAATAAATCTTTAAAAAATATATAGCATAAGAAATGTGGAAATCATCAGTGACACTGACAAGAGCAATTTCAGGAAGTTTGAAAATTTTTATAATGAATGGGAGGGAAAGACAATGACCTTACTGATGCAAGAAGTTTTGCTGCAAAAGAGGTAGAAAAATAGGTTAATCACTAGAAAAGTCTGAGATTTTTAAGTGTGGCATTGTTTTCAAAGCAGAGTGAGCACAAAATGTATGCTCATAGGAATAATTCAGTAAGAAGGGTCAAAGGGTAAAAGTGGAAGAGAAAGGGGAGAGAAATGCAGGAGCAGTGCACTTCAGTAGGTCGAAGACAGTGGGAAGATATGCATGATAAATGACACAGCTTCAATGTGGAACAGTAGTAACACATGCCAAACACCGAGGCAGGACCAAGAAGAAGCGACAAGTAGCTGGAGTGTCAGAAGATTTCTTTGAGGAGGATAATTGAGGTAACTTTGAATGATAAGAATTTCTCAGGGAGGTGATTGTAACATATGTCATTGTGTGGAGATATAAGAGCATGTATTATATAGAGAACTGGAAGGAGGAAAGCCTGAAGACGTAGATAGAAGCCAGATTGATAAAATGTATGAATGATGTTAAAGAGATTGATTTGTATTCTGTGTGTTACGAAGAGTCTAAAGGATTTTAAGCAGGAGAGCGATACACTCTTTGATTTTGGAGCTAGTCTCTAGTCATAGTGTGGAAGATGAACTGGGTGGGAGCAAGTTCATGTGAGAGATGGTAAATACTAGACTTGTACTGTAGTGAAGGAGATCGATTTCATCATTGCATAGCAAATGATTCTCTTTAAATCTAACCAACTGCCAATGAAATGACTAATTAAAAATGGAAAGTTATGGCGATAGGAAGTACTTAGTGCAGTTAGTAGATATCTGGCATGTGAAACAAAAAGATATATTGAATAGGTAGAGAAGAAATATAGGCGGGGCTATGCTTGGTTTAGTTTTGTATGCATTGTATAGAGATCCTGTGGGATATAAAGATGGAGATGGGCAGCAGATGGTCAGCAATATGGGTCTGGAGCTCAGCATTGAGTTCTGGTCTGGAGATAGAGATTTACATATCATTGGTATATTTCTGATGGTTGAGATTTGCAAATAAAGGGTATATTTAATAAAAATAGAAGAACAAGAGAAGGGATCTAGAAGCGCCAGGTATTGGTAGACTATATAAGTAGAATAAAATTCAGTTTTCTAAACATCAATTATTTAGCATTACAATTAACTGGAATTCTTTGTGTATGAGAGAAAATCAGTACATTTTAAGGAGAAGAGCACTACTAACCAGCACCTATCCATGATTTAAAAATAATAACAGTATATGCTTAAATGAGTCCAAATCTATTTTTTCTCATACTTGTGACAGCATAATGAAAAAAAAAATCTTCCTATGAGAAACCTAAAACCTTTCAAGATTTCAGTCATCAGAGAATTATGGAGTTGAACAATACCTGATACTTAGGAAATCAAGTAGAACATTTTAGAAAGATTATTACTAAGGATAAGTATCATTTTCAGTTAATTATAACAGATTTTCTATTGCTCACTTAATCAATCATTTGGTTCTCAATCTCCAAGAATTTTAGGTAGTCTGGATTTTAGAATGTATATTTATCTAGATGTAAATAACTTTTAAATGTTGTTTGGCAAAGCTATATTTGTACAGAATATTGTGTTAACGAAGGTACTATGAGAAAAGGAAGGCACTTTTGAGAAAAAAATCCCTAGAGCACAGGAATTTCTGCCTGTCTGATGGTGCAGGGTAGCAACAACATATCTCAGCACTCATTGAATGTTACAAAGGAAATGGTAGTGGGAACTCCATGGGGACTACAATTGATATCAAATATGTATAAATAAATTAATTTAACTAAAAAAACTTTAAAAAATTAAAAAACCCACTAATAAGTAAAAAAAAAAAAAAAAGGCATTTGGGCCTTCCTGGTGGTACAGAGGGCTGAGTTTGAGTTGCAACACTATCAGGCTATCCACAGTGGCTGCACCAGGAGTTCCATCCCTGGCCACAGAGGGGACCCACATGGCACAGCAGACCCCTCCTGCCTTGCCTGCTGCTTGGCTCAGCAGTGTATTTCAGTCAATCTGCCTGTTCTGCTCCCCACTCTATCTCTGGTGAATCCTCTCATACCCCTACTCCTATGCCCTGTAAACCCAATTCATGTAGGAATAAATAAATAAATATTTTTTAAAAAGAAAAGAAATAGCATTGATTTTGTATTATATGGCTTTCTGCTATATCACAACTCCTACCAATTTAAAGCCATGTCTCTGGATTCTTTGAAATAAAAGAAGTGCCACATTTAACAGGCAGCAGAAAGCTGATATTCTGGAAAACTTCTCTCCTGCCCACTTTTCATTTCCTTCAGTGGGGACAAGAGCTCCCCAGACTCTCCACACTCAGGATTCCAGCCACTGCAGAAATGTAAGGGTTTTGAAGTCTACTCTTGATGCTGAGAGCATGAGGATACCTTTTAAAAGAAAATCAACTGTTTTGAATGACCCTCATCTTGACTCATTCTGTATAAACAGGATTTTGCTAGAAGTTATAATAACCAATCTTAGAAAACTGTGAATTTATGTAATAGTGATACAACTGAGACTTTGGGGCATTTGTTCCTGTAAGTGACACGAAACAAATCCTTCCTCATATGTCCTCCATTCATGTTGGGACCTCTCCCTTCTTTGTTGTCTTTCCATAGCACTGGCAAGCTGTGGATTGAGTCAGTTGTCTTCCAGGAGACAGCAGATCTTTGCCTAGAAGTTGTAATTCAGGAAACCCTCCTTATTTAGAACATCTATCCCCATTTCCTAGAATGAGAAGATCTTCCTTTCAGCCTTCTATTCCTGTCCTGCTTGCCTATTCTTGTAAATCATTTCTAGTGTATTCCATGGCATCCTTCTTTCTGTTGGGAACAGTGACACTGGAGAGTTCTTGGTGTTGCTTGAGAAAAGAATTTCACAAAGCACCGGAACAAAACGGACAGCAAATTTATTAGGAAGTAAAAGGAGAGGACACTGGGGGAGGAAGTGGGAGGTCTCTGGAAGTGGGGGAGCTGCCTGAGCAGTAAGCCTTAGTGTTTTTAAAGATTTTTCCTTTCTGGGTAGGTAGGGTTCCCTCTTAATTATGCAAACATTGTTCCTGTCATGCCTTCTGATTCCCCAACTAATTGGGACTACCTCTTGTTCCCTCCTTTTGAGGGAACAAAACTGTACAGTTTTTGAGGGAAAACTAGTTAAAAACTCTTCCCAGTTCTCCTAGACTTGCCAAGCCTAATCTGATCCTAGAAACAAAACAATAGCCCCAGCTGGACTGTGGGATGCAGAGATGCAGCTGTGCTCCTCTGGGGGAGCGTTTGAGAGCCCTTTTCAGCCCCTACCACTTGGACAGACATGGGATTCCAAGTATGTTTTCCTGAGTCTACAGGAAAGTTAAAGATCATAGAGTTGAAATGTCTCATTTGACAGATGAAGGAACTGAGACTCAGAGAGCGGGACATGTAGCTCAGGGCATGCACACACTGAGAGAGTTTAGTGACAGAGATTGGACAGGAATTCTCCTGATTTTCAGGTCAGTGCTCTGTATACAGCCTCACATCAGCAAAGCCATAACTTCATTCCTGGATACTGCATGTTTGAGGGTGGGAGGTCTTGAGATGGCTCTTATCCTTCTTCCAGGGTGTCTGTCTTTCTAACTAACAAAGCTGATGTGCACAGCATTTTGTCTCTGCGCTGAGACTTTTCTTGAGGTGTGAACATTGCTCATGACCGTGTCCTCTGCAGAATAAAGCTATAATGGTGGGAGGGAAGGAGGTGGAGAGGCAGTTTGAAGAGGCTTGAATAAGACTAGATCTAGGAATGAGGACAGCTCCTTTATCAAGAGATCTATATATTGTATTTTGGGTAAAAAAGTGATGAAAAGCAGACCATGTGAAAAACACATGGTACCTGAATACCACCAGGGATGAAAACTTCTGAACTAGCAGAAGGAAGGCAAAGCTGAAATGGTTGCCGGAGAATTGGTTATCAGTTCATGAGTTATTTGGACATAAATGCATACCTGCAGAAATGTAACCCGAGAAGCCTTTCTTTTGGAATCTCTTATCTCAGAAGCTGACATTTAGGGTCACATGACAGATGGGATCAAAATGTTAAGTCCAGGTCCTAATTCTGCTTCAAAATATGTGAACTTGCACAGGGCAAAGCTACTACTTATATTCTCACCTAAAAATTGGCACCAATGCCTGCGCTGCACAGATGAGAGAACAGTGTGATAATAAATGCAAACACACTGTGCCCCAAGAAAGGAATTTACAGCACCATTGCTACTATAAGAGAATAAACCACAATCAAAAGTATTCAAAAGATATGAACATGTTCCAAAGTAGAGAATTTCCTTTCCATTGCATCCAAGGACACATTTCCTTGTCTTCTTAAAACCCCCTTTTTAAAAACTTACATCCTGAAAACAGAAGCCAATTCAGAATATGAGAGGGCTGAAACATAGATAATTGGGTCCCCATTAAGGAAAAGGGTGCCAAATTTGGCATGAAGGTGAAAAATTCCACCTAGAATGAGAAATCAAAACAAGTTACAAATACTTTTAAAAGTTCACAAATACCAGGAACATTATAAAATTAAGAAAAATAACATTTTCAAATAGTTATTACCCAGCTCATCTCCATCATCAAAATATTTAAGTATACTCTTTGGCTGCATGCTTTTTGATCACCTCTTCACATGACAGCAATTATATATCAATTTCTATAAAAATAATAGCCTTTATTATACAGGGACTTTTCCCTGGCGTTGTTGATGCAATTTCTTTTTCATTATTGAGTTTTGGGTAACAGACAACATGTGATTTTATGCACAGATGTTTCTGTTGTTTTGGGGACTTTTATGGCTTAGTGCCCCACAAAACAGGGATGCCAACAGAGTCCAGTCTTTGTGATTGCCATCAAAATGGTCTAAAATGTATTTGTAATCATATATGCTATACCATTATTTATATTTCTGATGGAAAAATTTCATGTTGATTTGGCATCAATGAGAATTGAACTTACAATTTTACATGTCTGATGATTAGAAGAATTATTTTCAGATGAGCTTATGACTTTGTACTTTGCAAATCATGATTTTTTCCCCCTGTGGAGATTCCTTGAAGGTTAGAGTTCTCAGGACAAGGCTCTATAGTGTCACTGTGTCTGGTTTTGTATTTTGGGGTGAACTCAGCAGGTAAATTGCCATAATTGTCAGTAGGGAGTGTTCTTGGAAGCCATTCCGACAGCAGTAAAGTTAACAATACTTCACCAATAAATCAATCAATCAGTATGAACCTATAAACGCAGCCCAATTAACCTCAATAAATGTATCCTTGTATTATGCTTCCATCCATTAGCTAGATCCTTAAGTCATCTGAGGACCTTCAATACCATCACAACAAGGAAACTAGGCTTGGAAGCGAAGTTGGAATGGAAAGAGAAAGCAATCTTAATAAAATCTGGTTAAAATATCTTATATAAATTATATAAAATATGTGATTATTTTAAGATAGTATCAGTATTCTCCCCCTGGAAAAAGTAGTATGAGTGACCTAAAGTGTAAGCATCTTTATCCTCTCAGGGACTTTGCGTCTCCTTGGTAAAAGCCTTTATTAAACAGTGCAGTGCTTGTCTTTCAGGTGCTTCTCCTTTGTTACAAACTGTCTGTGTTTCCTTGGGCTGCTGTAACCAATTTCCACAAACTTGGAGACTTAGAGCAATAGATATTCTCTTAAGTTGTGGAGACCAGAAATCTGAAATGAAAGTGTTACAGGGCCTTGTTCCTTCTAAAGGCTCCAGGAGGAGAGTCTTCCTTGTCTTTTCTAGTTTTTGAGGACCTCAGGCATTCCTGCGTGTGGAACAGCTCGGATCTCTGCCTCTGTTTTCACATGGCGTTCTTCTTTTTATGTCTGTCCTCTCTGTCTCTTATAAGGGCATTTATCACTAAATATGGGCCTATCTGTATAATACACAGTGCTATAATTTCAAGGGCCTGAACATAATTATTTTTGGCAAAATAACCCTTTTTCTTATAAGGTTATATTACATGAGATTTGTGGTTAGGACATGGATGTATCTTTTAAGAGATATCCTTCCGCCAACACAGGTACCTCACTACTTTTCACATATTATTATTTGGACATAGTACTCAGAATCCTAACTAACTATATGAGACAGAACTGCCATTGCATATACATGGTTGAATTACCCTTCTGTTCCCAGAAATTTCAAATTCATCTGTTTTCCATATTTTGTCAAGATTTTCCAAAAATAATTCCCAATTTTTCTAGATATTTCAAAGACTAAGCAAATTTTATTTTTATGGCTCAATATGGCATGATGTATAAGTCAAAGGGGTATGAGGACAATAGAAAACTTAGTGTTTATTAGTAATGGCTAATCTAATTACAAAGGCAATTGGCACAAGGCCAGCTGGTGGCTTTGTATGTCATATGTTTTCATGCTACAGAATGTAGTTCCCCTGTGAAAACATTTATTAGTAGAAGATGTAAGTGCAGATGTGTTCTCTAATGGATGTTAGGGGGTAGTACTCTCTGTCTGGTTCCACAGGATCTGTGACTTAAAGCTACAGTAAAACAAGTTTATGAGAACTACAGGTGAGCTCAGTGGCAAGATTACAGTCAAATCTAGGGATATATTACCAGGATGTGGACACCCATGAAAAATAACAATTGCAGGATAGTGTTAGGGCGAGTGCTGAAAGATTCCTTTATGATGTTCTCTGAGCAATTCATCTGTAGCATGTTTTCATTAGACCAATCTTCGTAGCCAGGTAGAATGAGAATTACGTGTGGGCAGGTACAATAAAAAAAACAATGATCTCCTTAATGTCTGGCTTTCATTAACATTGTACTAATTGGCAACTGTGGGTATCTCATTTTGGTAAAGCTTTTGTTCACAAAAGTTGCCCACATTTAAAAAAAAAAAAAACATTGTTAAAAGTTGCTTTGTTAATCTTTGGTAGGCTATTTCCTCCATAACAGCCAAGCTTTAAATGTAAGCATGCTGTGTAATCATTTCTCATTTCTGTACACAATGAATATAATTCACCTGAAAGATACAGGAATCTTAGAACAAGTGGAATGATAAAGTCAATTCTTTTATTTACTTTTTCCTAAGTTTTGCACTTGTGCTTTATAATTTAAAAAGATCATTGGGAAGAAATACCTTCATTTTGCAATAAGATCAGATCCTTAATTCTACTTTTAATATTGTGTAGAGCTTGAGAGCAAAAGCAGTTCTTGGAGTGTTTATATTTCATTTATTGATTCATTTCTTACAAAGTTAATTTATGAAGCTCATAATACTTCTCTGATATTGTGCCAAATTTCATTTTGGGTAAAACAAGTTTAAAAAAAGTACACAACTTAAATAATGGACATTGCTTCAATGGAAAAAGAGAACATGAGATTTATTTGCCTTTAAGTACTTAATGCCTAAGGTCCACCAGCTACCTTGTAAACTGTATATTTCGCATTGTGCTGAGGATACAACCCCAAATAAGACAAAATACCCACTCTTAATCAGTTTATTCTCTCTTAGAGAAAGCACAAGCATCAAACTTTAAGGTATATGATATGAAAACTCAGAAAAAGATGTCAAAGTTAGCCCATGAATCAAAGATATCTTGTTGGAAGTAATGCTTTAGCTGAATTCGTAACACTGAGTGTGAGTTAATTCCACTGAGTAAGGACAGGAGTTAGGCTATAGAAGTCACTCACATTAAGACCTAGAGGTTTGACAACTTATTATCATATAGAAAACTCTCACTACCATAATTAATTTCTATAGCACTTTCCGATAAATCTGATAGGCTTTACTTGCTAAAGTCTGGATATCAGATTTGCTGTCAGTAGAAATAATTAAGAGCTTTGAAGACAGAATAATAAATAGCAATAGCCTGTGAGGGTGGTGCGATGGGAGTAAGGATGAGAATTAGCTTTGAGAGCTATATACTTTATAAACCTCCCAACTTTTCCTTATAGTCTGAGCAAGACTGTGATGTCGGAGTCACCCTACAGTGAACTTTCAAAGAGATGTGAACATCAATATACATAGGCCAATAAAATTGTCTGCTAAATGGGCAGTGTTGGCTAAAAACAAATAGAATGAAGTTTCTTAATGGTGTTTTTACAGAGAAGCAAGTTTTTTCTTAGCATTATTTTTGAAAAGATATTTGGTAAAGTTTAAAGGAATATCAAATTGTGGACCTGAGAGTGGAATGAATATATATATATATATATATATACACACATATATATATATAAAATCCTAACATGCACTGAGACACATGATTATGAAAAAATGTAATTGTAAGGTGATCATAACAACATTTTGCTATAATAACACATGCAAGATATAAAAGTGGTAATGAAAACATGGCAAAATAAAATCCAGACAAATGTCATTATAAATATCCATTTACATCTCAATGCTCAATTGGCCAGTGTCCGAAAAGGTTGTATAATAACTGTAAAAGAGGTTTGACATACAAGTTCTGCAACTGTCATTTATGACCACTTACTTCACAGGGCTATTGGGAGGTGCAATAAATATAAGAGAAGTTTCACCCTGCTATATAGCTAGGCAAAACTAGGTACTTTGATAGGTTAAGTGAGTCAGTGCTAAATCAATACAAAAAGTAGATAATTTGGGTTCATAGGCTGGTCAGCCAAGTTTATATCCCAGGCATAGATCTCCTACAAAGAAAGCAATTAATATGCTCACCAAATCAGGATGGTGCCCTTACTGGCATGAGGGAGCACTGAAAATAGATTTTTGAAGCTACAGATTTCATCTGATAGGTACCATTACCTTCACTTAAGACCAAATGCAATCTATACTATGTTTTGTTCAACACCAAGAAATGATGAGCTTCTCATTCTGAATTGTAGGAATCATATAGCACTATATTAAAGCCATTGTAAAATTTCCAGAGTCATAAAGGACTCAGGCCCAAATTCCTCAGCCAATAACAGTATTATCTTGGGCTATTAGGACACAACCAATTTTGTAGGTCACAGGTTTTAAAAGACTTTGCCCTGCCTTAATTCAACTGTATTTTACAATCATCTTCAGACCAATCAAATAGGACCTGACCTAAAAGCCTCAGTACCCACAAAAATGAATGTCTTGTGCTTTGAAAATAATGATCAAATGGCACAGGATTATATCCTAACTGCGCCTCCAGGTATTAAAGGAAGTGATACAGAGTTGGTAATCTTTCTGCAGTCTTAAGGAACTAAAGGGGAGAGGGCATTGTAGTAAGCAAAAATAGCATGTGCAAAGACCCTGAGTGTGAATGGACTAAAGTCTGTGTGTATGAGAAAGAGAAGTCAGTTATAATGAAAGTGTTGTATGCCAAATTTTACTTTTAGCAGTTGAATGATTATGGGACTTATTTTGAACCATCAAAGTAGTGTTTGCTAGTTTGGTAGCATTTGCTACCCTGCAGTGGATATGGATTAAACCTCAATGAATTAACTCTTGCAAAATATGACTAACTATATACAAAAGGGATTGTGTGAAGATCCTCATGCAAATTTTACAAACTCATACTGAGCTAGTCATAGATAACACACTCACATATCTACTCCTCTCATCGCTCTTAAAGGAGTACATTATTGTGACTCCCTTTCACTGGTAAGAAAATTGAGAAGCAAAGTGTTAATTTTCTGACCTTTCAGAGTCAGTCAAAATCATATCTAGAGGTTGGAAATCTGATCTGTTGAACTAGTTTAAGGATTTAATTCACTAGCAGTTTTATTCTGGTTCACTCAAAAGTTCACCAAGTCCTCCAACCACATACTCCAAGCTACGCCTTATTTTCAGCAGAGAAAAAAAGTCACTTTTTTTTTTAACTCAATACACTATCAGTGGAGAAAATAAGTATATTTTAATATTTTATAAGCTAATCAAATTTTGATAGTAGTCTATAATAAATTCTTTCTGTACAGCAGTGGAAGAGATTGTTCCATTAAACAAATTATATAAATGTATATGTAGAAAAGCAAATGGTAACAAAAACTCTTTCAAAAATTTGGGAAAGAAGGAATACTACCAAATACATTTTTATGAAGCCAACATACATGCATACACACATTTTATGAAGCCAACACATACACACATGTGCATATATACATATACTACATGATACACTTAAATAGACTACACTCACACATGTGCATTTATATACACATATATACTACATATGTACACACATATAGACTACGCTCATATACATACACATATATAATCCATAAATTGCAAAACAATGCTACACATTATTTAGGAACAGATATTTGCACTGAAATGACCCAGGAATACAAAATGACATTAAACTTCAGATCCAACACAGAGCCTCTATCTGCCAAGGACAGAAAGAATTGTGATTGAAGAGGGGTTCACTATAGGCTTCAGTTATTGTGAAACTGGGTAGACTGTACATGGGAGTTGTGTTGTTTCTCTATAACAGTTATCTTAATATTCTTTCTAATAAAATTACTAATCATTGAGATAAACAAAATTTAGAAGCAGTTATAGACTAAATTGCTGAGTCAGCTCTGCCTGAACTATTTTTAAAAATGAAAAAAAATTTAGGAGCTTCAGATAGGAGACACCCAAATTTATTTAAAGATACTTAAATATGTTCAAAGATATGTAATGGAAAATTCATGTGAAAAGCACCCTCAAAGCTCTGTCAATTGGAAATATATGGAAACATAAATGAAGAATATAAGTTTTTTATGAAAGGAAGAGGTCTTGACTTGCATTCAAATATGTGGGTAGGTGTGGTGATATTAAAAAAAAGCCCCCAAATTTTAGTGACTGAATTATGTAGCATTCAATTTGGGCCTAGACAAATTGAAATCTATATAGGAATTCAGATACCGAAGCTTCCTTCACCTTGTAGTTCTGACCTCTTCATGCTTCCTGAGTTCTTTCTTTTCAGTCAGGGGGTATAGATGTTCACTATATTTCAGTCACCAGATAATAAAAGCATAGTTACATATGACATTAAAGGAAACTTAAAATGTAATTTAAGCAGAGACTGAAGAGAGTTTGATGCATGTCTAGTAGTGAGGGTAGGCTAAATACTGTTACACACATACATACATACTACATGCCTGACTATATAAGGTATTTATCAGACCTACTCACAGCCACTGGATATAATGGTGAAATTGGATCAAACAAAGGTCTACATTCCTAGCATCAGTAATGGGTCATACGACAAGCAGGATTAGTATGAACTAGAACACTAGTCAATCAGAGTGAGTATTCTTTGATAAAACTAGATTCTCGATCTTGCAAATAAACAAAAAAAAATCAAATACATTATCCTGAGGAAAATTCTTTGAATTTCCTTGTACACACATGTGTATATGTACACACATATATGTGCATGCATATATACATACATGTATATATACATATATGCACATTCATGTATATCATGTTGATTTTATCATTAATGTCTTGATGATGCACCATCAGCCACTTTTTTGGTGCTTAGAACCCCTGAAGAAACACACTCTTACTTTGAACCTTTCCAACATGGATATTTATGAGGAGAGAAGGCTAACCAGCTGTGGGATTGAGGAGTGCCATGGGGCATCTAGCACATTAGGCAGAACACAACAGCAGAATGGGTAGAATGATAGCAAGAAAATTGACCTTGACATTATGAAATACATTCAGGCCAGGTGCTGATAGTGCTGACTTCACTATCAAGGAAGTAATTTCATCTATTTGTGAAAAATGAAAAAATTTTCTGTGGTTCTTTTCAGTGTTCAGGGTATCTAAGTAGGAACTCTACCTATAACCCTTCCCACATTTAAATCAGCATTCAATAAAATGTGACCCTTTCTGAGCAACGGCAAATAACGGTTAGGAGATCAAGTAGGAAGATAACACTTAAAGGCTTTTCATGTCATTGATTCAACTACTGTTTTGGAGTCATAGGATGAAGAAAGGAGAAGAATTTTTAATCACATCTACACAGACCTATAGTAGCACACTTCAAAATTTCTTGAATCTTTGTCCATTTCATATATCCTACACCTGTATTTTTTGTTAATCTTTTATTCCCAAACATCAATGTATTTTCAACTTATCTATTTTGCTTATTTTCAGATTTCCCCTATTAAACTGTAAGCTTAAAGGAGACACACACTAGTTGTTTTCATAATTTACATGGCCAATACTTAGAACATATCACAATGTTTACTAAGTATTTTTTAAATGAATACGTACATTACAAATTTATGGAGAATTTAAAAACATCAGGAGAGTTTCCAATGAGGTAGGATTGAATAAGAAGTTTGAACAGAAAGATCTATTAAGCAACAGTAAACTAGATTTTCAGTATTGCTTTTTTAATTTTTATGAAGTCAGTGGAACTTGGAAAAAGACATTCTTTTGGGGAGAATTTTTCATTATTCAAAAATTTTAAAAATCTCATTGGTATTTCTTAAAATTATCATAAAAATTAATAAGATCACATGGAATTATTTCAGTAGTAATTATTTTCACAATGTTATAGTAGGAGGTTAAAAGAATTTTGTTTGTAACAACAGGCACAATTTTCTTAACAATTCTAATACAATGCAGAATAAAAAAACAAAAACTGTTCTTAATCTGCTCAATAGTATAAAAAGAAATATAACAGTATCACATAAGTCTCCATGTGCCCTACTTCAAATCAACATCTAATTATCAATGTTTACATGTTATTTCAAGTTCTCATTCATCTAACTGTAGACCACTATTTAATCATGATGGATTGTGAGAGCAGCATCATTTGTGGTGCAGGCTATGATCTGCTATGATTCCTCTGCAAAATTATTATGATGAATCACACTTGTCAATGATTTTTGAATGAGACAAATCCAAAACTAATTTGCTATCTGCAATCCAGATGTAATTGGCTATGTATCATAAATCTTCCATGAAAATAATCTTCAGTTCCATTTCTGTCAACAAACAAAAGTGTTCTTCATAGTTCACTCCCCCTAACCACCCCCCCCCGCAATAGCATATAATTAGAAGGGAAGGGAGAAAGTGCATAGTTGACTTGAATATAAGAAAAAGAAAACCACAGAAAATGACTGGATCAAATTGTCTGCACAAATGAATCTCTGTTATCAAAATTATTGTAAATTGCATCTCTATTTTCAAGCTGGGGACCGAATGCCCCAAGATAGCCATAAAATAGTTTATCTTCATGCTAACAGTGGGAATTTAAGAATGTTTATAGGGTGCTCTAGTACTTGAAAAATACTTGCACTTATTTATTTGCAATAGAATTTCAGTTAGAAAATATTGAGTTGGCAAAGGTGGAATTAATTACTATAGTACAATGAATATAAGATTTTTGAAATTTTTGTTTTGATACAGTTCTAATTGTTCACATTATTTTATTTTCCTTGCTGTGGAGACAAATCCACAAAGACATCTATGAAGCCTATGTTATAGTGTTGTGCCTATGTTTTGTCTATATATTTTATGATTTCAGGTTTTCCTGCGCTGAAATAAAGATGTTACTAAAACGAAAGACATCTTATTGAATGGGAAATATTTGCATATTTTTTAACATATTTGCACAATATGTATCTTACAGGGAACTGATATCAAGGATTGACAACTCCATAACAAAGAAAACAAATAACCCAATCAAAAAATGGGCAGAAAAGTCAAAATGGCACTTTTTTAGAGAAGACATACAGATGACCAGTGGCCACATATAAAAAAAAATGCTCATCATCACTCATCATCAGGGATATGCAAATCAAAACCCCAGTGAGTTACCATCTCACACCTGTGAGAATGGCCTATACGAAAAAGACCAGAAAACACTACTGCTAGTGAAGGGGTGGATAAAAATGAATCATGGAACCACAGTTATTGGATATATAGACAGGTTCATCCCCTATAGAAAAGAGAAGGGAGGTTTCTGAGAGATTAAAAATGAATCTGCTTCATGACCCATCAATCTACTCTTACAAATCTACTGAAAAAGTATATTCACTAATTCAAAGGGAAACATAAACTCCCATATTCATTGTAGCATTATTTATAATAGTCCAACTGTTTTATCAACCTAACTACCTAAATACAGATATGTGGTTCAGGAAGATGTGGAATACTACTCAGCAATCAAAAATGATAAACTCTTAGCATTTGTGACAACGTGGATAGAACTGGAGGGTATTATGCTAAGTGCAATAAGCTAGAAGGGGGAAGACAAATATTGGACAATGTCACTTACATGTAGAACACAGGAAGACCAAACAATGGGTCAGATAAAGTCAAACTAATAACAAACCCTAGAAAGCTGATGCTACCAGACTGTAAGAGGAAGGTGGAGGGTGAGAACAAAATGGGAAAGGAACATAATGTGTATTTGGTGGTGAGTGTGGTGTGATAACAGCTGAAAGGAGAGATCTTATATTTCTAAAATACAAACAACCTTGTAAACCAATTGTTACCTCAATAAGAAAAATAGACCAAATATTATTATAAAAGATAAAATATTTGGTTTTAATTAGAGTAAATTTGGGCTATTAATTAACTATGGTACAAATAAAGCATAGAGTTTGGTTTCAAACTGTATAGAGTCCAGAAAACTTTGTACCAGGAAATACCAACTATAGCACTGACTGTGGAGAGAGAGAGAGTATTTTGACCAATCAAAGCTCAGAAGGTGTAAGTATACACATTCTCAGAAGAAATTCTAATCTCTCAGATGAAATATGTCTAAACACAAGTCTATTTATTTTCCCTGTGGTACCCTCCTTTGTACTATTCTTCCACTAATCTATGCTTCCAAACTAACCTCACATAATACCATCATTAGTAATACTTAGCACTTACATAGTACACTCTACCTTCTAAATACTGAATAATTTAATACTAAATAATTAATGCACATTGAAAGAAATCAGAAGAAGTACAGAACTTTCAAATTATGAGACAAAATATATCATTAATTTTTGGATAATATGGTTTGCTTAATCTGTTTCTCAAAAATATTTTTTACCTTGTCACATAAGAGAACTAATGTTCACAGTGGGGAAGTATATGAGCCTATAACTGACTTTTACAGATGATTAAATGCTGGGGTTGCAGCTGAGATTTTGATAACTGCTGGAGCCATTTATGACCTCATATACTATTCCACTGTGGAACATTAGGTCTTAAATAACATCAGCCGTGTGATTTTACTGAAAAGAGGAGACAGAAAAATTCCCTTGCAGATCAAGAACAAAATACATGTAGAGAACCCCATGGAAATGTCATAAATATACATGAGGGAAATTATATTTAGAAAAAGTTCTGTAATAGATTTAGGAACTAGGGTATCACTTGACACCTGTCTAAGTAGCCTTTGGATAGAAAACATGAAGTTTCTTTAATCTGTGGGCATAAAAAGTGCACTGCACTTACAATAGGGCCTAGTATTAATCATTGTTGTACAGGGGATTCTAATCTCTACACAAAGTGAGTCCACATTTACATGTTCATCTACTTTTATGGTCAATTTGCCAAAATCACATTTGAAAATACTACTGGATGGAAATATGCAAAGATAGATAATGGCAAGCATCCAGTGTGCAAATGGGGCTAGAGAGTGCCAGGGATCACAGAAAACCTTGTTTATTTTAAAATATATCTAGAAGAATCCAAAAATTATTGCTTCTGAGGTCATCACATAAAACATAGCCACTGAATTCTTAATCTTTGCTTTCATTTTCCTAACCTCTAAGCATCTACTACTGAGTGACATTTCTCTGATAAGAAGGAAGCCTAGGAGGATCTACATTAAGAAGATATAAACTCAGTACATCTGATAAAAAAAAAAAATCAGACTTTTATTGTTATGACATGCCTCTGCAATTGTAGTTTCAATGTTTTTTATACCACACATTGGCACACACTTATGTATCACTTACTGAAAAAATCATATAGATGAACCCTGAAATGGATGAAGTCCCAGATAACAAAGAACAAAACTGAAATTCATATTCATATTTGTCTGATGCCCAAATCTGTGCTTTTAAATATATGTAAACATTTTAATCATTTTAGCTTTGGAAGCAATCTCTGCAGTCTTCAAGTAAACCTCTAAGGAAAAGATATAATCTTCCAAGAGTCCTACAGTAAGGTGGTATCAGATGAGAATTCCTTCATTTTTGTAGTGTGAATACCATTCCTCCACAGCTTGGTAGCATTATTTTTCAATATCCAAAATAGAAGCAGGGTTCCTGGAGATAAAGCAGTAACTAATACTCCAGTCCCTAATATCTTTGCATTGAGGGACATGGCAAAATAATACCGGTGAATCTAATGTCAGATTTCACAGGTGCACATAATGGTTCTAACATGATCCGAGGTGGTCAAGCTACTGAACTGTGTGGTTACATGTGGACATACTGTTGGATCATATTTTTTGAGTGCTTATGTGGTAGGCATTGTATTAACTTGGTCTACATATAAATTACATGACATAAGGCATAGTTATTCACATTTTACAGAAGGGAAAATTGAGGCATGGGAAGATTAAGTAGTTTGCTCAATGTTGCCGAGTAGATTAGTACTAGAGCCACTGACACTGGTTGTCTGAATCCAGAAATTACTCTCTCATCCATTTATCTCCAACTGCCACTTGAATGTATTTCTAATGATTTTTATGCACACAACAGTTGGGGTGTAGGCCAGAGATGTGGGAGGGTGAGAGGGTTCACCAGAGACAGAGTTGGGAGCAGAACAGGCAGATTGAACTACACTGCTGAGGAAGCAGTGGGCAAAACAGGAGAGTCTGGTGCATCATGTGGTTCAGCTCCCTAGTCTGGGATTGAACTCATGCTGTAGTGGCTGCCAATAGTTTGATAGTGCTGAGACTTAACCCTTTGAGACACCAGGGTGGCCCTATTTCTCATGATTTTAAGTAGCAATTGGAAATTCAATACCAATGGATTTCTCCAAAGGGAATATACACACTTTTAAAAAAAGATTATGTACACAGACTTAGATATACATCTAAGAAGATTCTTTAGGTGGTCTGTAAATGATATCACTCAGGTTACTAGTTGATACCTTATTTAATCAATGATTGTTTCAAATCAGGAATAATGTGCCAGCCTAAAGTAACACTGAATTATTCCAATATGTCTCTGTATAGGGGAATTAACATACACAAAGTTATTTTATTACTCCAAATTTCTTCAATTTCTGTGATTTACCTAAATTATGACAACAATTGATGTGCTGCATTATTCACTATCGACAAGTGCAATTACTTTTATAGATTTATTGTCAAATATTCATCTGCAAGTGATATTTATTTGTGATCAGTACTTTAAATTTTTTTTTATATAGGCTCTTTCATTGTGAAGTATTTCATACGTCTCTTGAGTAGGAAATTTTCTCTAGTGCAATTTTAAGGATGTGAATTTAATTCCACAGGCACATACACAAAAAATGTTGACCTTCTAGTTAATATTAGCTCAATTCTATAGATAATTTGCTGTGTGCTCTGATTAATTGTACAAATGACAGTCTCATGCAGATTCTTCCCACTTCTCTGTAGCTCAATAAGCTGTAGATGTGATATATACATAGCTAAGTATTTCCTCCTGAATAATATTTGTCCCTGAAACTGCTTTTCAAACATTTGCCCAATAAGTATGATGCTTGGGAGATTTTTACTAGAATGTTTATTGAGCATTGGTGTGTCTTCCTAATGTAACATGAATTATAGTAAATTGGAGAGTAGCTCTCATTTTGGTCTTTTAGTAAGTGTTATCTGGTTTCTAACATGTAGATATCAACTGTTTGTTTATTTATCCACAATGGTGTTATAACAAATTACATAGGACTTCATTGACTCGTAAAAACAAGGTTTTATTAAATTCACTCACTGTGGTTATTGGCAGATAGCTCTGATAATTTGGGGGGAAAACTCTGTCTGTCTCTGAGGTATAGCAGGCTGTTAGATGATCTGGAAGAACTTCAATTTTAAGGGCTGTGTTAGCTTGGCTCTGCTCCACTCGTCTCTCATCTTCTAGCAAGTGGACCTGGGTATGTTCTCATATTATTGACAGAGGGCATTAGGAAGGGCAAGTACAATTGTCCTAGACCATTCAAAGATTCTGTTTGCAACACAATATACAGGTGCAGGGAGAGAGGAATTATTTGGTCTATTAGTGTAGGTTTCTATAGTCTTTACTCATAGGTACAATTATTTAAAAAGCTCTTATATGTATACAATTTCTTCATTGCTATTTCATCATGGACCATGTCCCTCAAAATGATCCATTATAACATCAGCCTCAAAAGCTCCAAAATCTTATAATCATCAGCAGATTTATATATGGATGTTCTTGATTTATAGAACCATAATGTAGAAAGATAAATCGCCTATCCCCAAACTCTTTATCTATGTGACAGATTTAAATTTTTAAAAATGCTCTCAGTAATATTTTTGATGGTTTCCAACCACTCTATGAGAAAACAAAGTCTATATGGGGAAGTTACATGAAGATATTTTACCCAATATATCCAACTAAGATCCCTACCAGCATAGATCACCAAATGGATTAGTGAACAGACCTTCAGCTAAAAATCCCTGGTCGTCAGAATTCTCTAACCACTGTGCCAGATATCATTGAATAGAGAGATGCTATTTTCACTTTTTCAGTTCTAAATTTCTGAACCACGAACTCTGCAAACATAATAAATGTTTTTTGCCACTCAATCAGGGAGGGAATAATTATGGCATAAAGAATAGCAGGAACTATAGCAGATTTCAATTTTGAAATCCTTCTATGTAAAATGTTGCCTGGTTCCCCTACCCTGGAATGGAGCATATTTTATATCCATCCTTGGGCCAGGTAATAAGTAAGTAAGGCTATTGCTAGAGGAGTTCTCCAACCAGGGTGTGACTGAGTCACTTTAAAACAAGTTAATGATGCTTTTGCAAGTACAACTGCCTTAAAAACTTGGTGGATTTTCTATGCATCATATTTTAGTTCACTACATATACCATAAACTACATCTCAATTATTTTGAAGACATATCTATCTCTTTAGATTTACATGATGGTATTTTTGACATGTGATGCTATTGTAAGACCACAATATTGTGTTTCCTAAAAGTATATTTGTCCAACTGAGAAGGTCTAGTAGGTACCAATTTAATTCTTTCAGAGGTGTTAATCTAAGATCTCAAAGACCCTTAATCATAAGGCAATGCGTTAATATGAGGATCTTGTACTTGTTGGAAAAACTAGGACTATGAATGGTTTCACTTTCCAAACTTTTCAAGAATTCCTGAGCTTGCCAAATTCCCACTAAAATATTGCTTGGAAACTGGCCAATATTTTTGTCTACATTTCTCGTGTGGAACCTCTTGTAGAACCTACATTCCTCTGATTTTAAAACAGTTAAAATCAATCAACATATATTTTCAGTACTGTCATTGGAAATCTTGTTCATTAGGTACATTTTTTTAAACTATTGTCTTACATATCAAAATATTACAAAATGTGACACAATTCCATAACATAGGTTACAATACTTCATGCTTTTTCTTTAGTAGTTTTCTTCCTCCCAGTTTTCTCTAGCATAGTCTTACTACCTGGCCCCTGATGCCCAAATCAATGGATCATATTTGTGTTACAGAGGTACTACATTTTGAGTACATTTTTTCCCCATCAGCTAGCTTAATTTATTAATGATGTAAAACAACCAGAGAACGTCTGTGCAAAACAACCATAGAGATTTATTGTTTACATGAAAACAATAGTTCTAGCAGTCAGTCTGCTAACCATGCTTGGTGGATTATATCACTATCAAATTATTTAGTGTGTTCTTTCATAGAAAATCTAGGAAACCTTAGGTATACTCCATTTCTCACATTTCTCAGGTTAACCAGCTCTGTCTTTTCAAGGTTATTTTAGAGGAAATGTGTGAGAATGAACCCAATTATATAATTACATGTTAATTTTTTCTTTGTATCACATTTGTTAACATATCACTGACCATAGTTGAAACCAGGGATGAAAATTGTATCTTTTTGCATACTCACTGAAAGAGCTCACAAACTATAGGGAGAAACATGTAGAGTCTAGAACGGCAAAGATTTGGGTCCATCTCTACAATCAACCAATTCTATACCTTTTTGATGCCAAACTTCCAATCCTTATGTACAATACCAAATAAACACTGTCAATTACTTTTTATTTCACTGGAATTGTCAAAGTATTTTGTTTTATATTTTAGTGTTTACAATTTATTTTGTAAATTTAAATAAACCAATTAAAGCAAACATTCATTTTGAGGAAAGTAACTTTTATAGTCTTAGTTAACAGATGAGGAAACCTCAGTAGAGGGTTTAAGACATTTACTAAATTTCCTTCCCTTTGGAGACAAATAGTTAAATGATATTCAGATTGGTTCCATTTGTCAATTAGAACATTTGTTTCTCTGCAATTAACTCATATTAAACAGCAGAGTTTATTTCATTTGGGGAAGCTTTTCTTCCTGTCTTTTACAGATGCATTTTATTGTATCATACATTAGGTATTTAAATGAGATTTCCTAATGAAGACAGTCTCAGACTGCATTTTTCAAACACCATAAAAACGACTAAATGTACTTTCACACAACACATGATTTTACATACTTTGATCAGTCAGGATTTTCCTACAAAATAAACTGAACTATTATGGGAACCATTATGGAAAGTCCAGATGATCATAATTACAATTACTAGTTGTTACCAAAGCTATTATATTGAAACCACACCCCTCAAATAAAAATTCACTTTATTTTCTTTAGAGACATAGTTGTTGAATTTTATGGGAACCCTTTAGTCTTCTGTGGTCCTTTATTTCCCAAAGTAGTCACTAAAGAAAAATTAATTAATATTCAGGGACAGGGATATAATATCTTTGTGACTTTCAACCCCAAGAGCAAAACCCATTAGTAGCTATAGATTTTTCTCTGCAGCAATGAGCTAGTGTATAATCAATTTGTATTAGTCTAACACTGTATATCAAGATGGTAAGTCTCTCTGGGTCTGTACATCTGTTTCCTCTGAGAACTTGTACCATGTTGTACATCAAATCTAAGCGATGAGACACAAGCTAGAGTTTCAATGGTTATAAAAAATGCTGGGTCTGCTCTCAGTCATTTTAACAATTCCTGAACCAATAAACATTTCATTTATTTTAATTAAAAATAATTTAAAAAATAATTTAAAAAATAACATATCTTTAGGTGAAACAATTTAATCATTAAAATTTCAGATAATTTATCAATTTAATATTAATAATAGGCAATAATTCTCTCTCCTTTTTGTCCTTTTTTTCCTATTGCCTACTCTTATTTTTTTCCTTGTTATGTTGTCAAGGAGTAGTTTTCTTTGGGTAATGGAGACTTTTATGTGTTGAAAAATATTTCATGTGGTCTTATTCCAAAGAAATTAGTCATCTAGAGTATTTATTAATCTGAAAATATAATGCACAAGCCTATAATTTTGAGTCTGAATTTTCCACTATATACACTGATTAAAGCATTTTTCTGTTTCTTTCAAAAATGTTTACATTGCATAGCTCTATTTTTTATTGTTATTAACCCATGATTTTTCTGTATTAAACAAGAGAACAATATAATGTTTTGGAAAGTTTCTATCTTTTGGAGACAGAAATTCTGACTTTCTAACTTTACACTTATCATTTAAGACTTAGAGTCTTCATTTTTCAAATTTGAATATAAAAATTATAATAATAAAAATAGTGGTTAATGATTATAAAGTTAATTGCTAATATGTAAATATTGTCTGGTACTAGAAATCTTTCCACAGATACAGATACACTATATGAAAAACAAATTTTTCTTCATATAATTCCTTGAGAATTCCTTTTGGAAGTCATGTGTCATAATAATGCTAGTTTAATATATTTAACAATGGTGGTGTACTAAAGAGGTGGGAAATTTACTAGAAAAGTATATTTGTTTGCATGGTAAATACATAGTCCCTTAAGACTTGACTAAGTCAGATTTTGTCTCATTTCAAATGATGGCTTTGACGTATGGAAAAACTAGCATACAAGAATGACTTTTGTTTGGGACTGAGTTCTAAAGGAGCCTAAATGAGACTCCTTGAAGAAATAGATGAGGTAAAAGACTAAGAAAACAGAGGTGAGGTGGGAAGAGAAAGGAAATTAGAACAGAATCCCTATGATTAACATAGACTGACTCAATAAGTACCAGATTGCCACTGGAGGGAAAGAATGAAAGAGCTCTATTGTCTTATGCTCTAAACTCATAATATATATTTAATAATATGATAAGAAATTCAGAAATGGATGCTTCCTTTTTCCCTGCACATACAAAGGGATAGTCATGACATTTCAATATCTGCACAGAAATTATGATGTACAATCACCCAATCCATTTTTCATTTTCGTTAGTGGGTTCAAGAAATACATATGATATAGTTAGTCAAGTCATTATGATATGTTAAAGGAAATGCTAGCTTATGTTAATGAAGATTTTTAGTATCTGATTATAATGCTTTTATTGCAAACTTGCTTATTCACACTTACTAAACACCTACCAGATACCAAGCAATGAATTGAGCAAATAATTTATAGGTGACATCATACAATGACTTTAGTTAAAGAAATAATGGAATGTAATTCATGTATATTAATTAAAAACAAATAAATATATGCTATCATCAGGAACATTCTTAGTCTTTTATCACAAACACCTCAACGTATTAACATATTTATACTTTGAAATTTCATATTTGAAATATTTATTGTAAATACTATATATAGTTTTCTATTTAAGCGTCACTACCAAAATCTGTGCATGTGTTAAAATACATATCAGAGAAAATATGGTCTCTTATAGTGATACTAAAATGTAGTATTTATATGGGAAATGTAAAGGAAATAAATAGCTAAAACAGTTAAGTAGGAGAAATCACTCTATTGCAAAACAAGCTTTATTATATAACTATAGTAATTAAGACTCTGTTATTGGTGGAAGGAGTGTCACATAGATCAATATAACAAAGCAGAAAACTCTACATAAGTCCAGAAACTGATTTTCAACAAAGATGTAAAAGAAATCCAATGATGGAAAGAGTATTTTTTTTTAAAGATTTATTTATTTATGCATACAAGCACTGGGGTACAGACCGGAGGTGTGGGGGGGTGAGAGGATTCACCACAGAAAGCGGGGAGCAGAACAGGCAGATCAACGGAAGTACACTGCTGAGGGGAGCAGCGGGCACAGCAGGAGAGGTCCACTGCACCATATGGGTCCCCCGCCTGGCCGGCAGCAGGGATTGAACTCGTGCTGCAGTGGCTGCGATTTGCTTCATAGTGCGTTGCTTAACCCACTGCGCCACCAGGGAGGCCCGGAAAGAGTATTTTTAACAAATGGTGTTAGAATAACTGGATATCCATGGGCAAATTAGAAACATAAATTTAATCCTAAATATCTTATTTTACATAAAAATTAACTCATGTGGAACATGTCTTAAGTATAAAATATTGAAACTATAAATTTTTATAAGAAAATATAGGAGAAAATCTTAGAAAATAAGATTTGGTACATTGCCTAACACTATAAGTATGATCCATAAAAGAAAATCAGTTGGATTTCAACAAAATTAAAAACTGTACTATGTAAAAAACTTTTTAAAAAGTCATACTAAAGGCTACCCATACAGCAAAAACACTAATTCGAATGAATATATGCACTCATCTTTTCATTGTAGCACTATTTACAATTATCAAGTTATGGAAACAACTTATAGTAAGTGTTCGACAGCAGTAATAGATCAAGAAGATATGGTATTTACATGATGAAATACTAATCAGCTGTAAAAAATGATGAATACTTGACATTTGTGACAACATGTTTGGAAGTGGAGGTAGTTATGCTGAGTGAAGTAAGTTAGAAGGAGAAAGATAACTATCAGATGATTTCATTCATATGTGAAAAAAAGAAAATCAAAACAAAGGAATTGACAAAAATAAACCAAAATAAAACCTAGAAATATGACTGCATAATTGAGACTATTAGAAGAGGAGGGTGAATGAAAGTGGTATCAAATGTGGGAGGGGATAGAAAGGTCTATGGAACAGGACTTAGGGTGCTTTTGTGTTGGATATGGTGTCATGACATACATCTGAGTAGGTGTGATTCATGAGTCACAGTCTTATAAAACAACATTACCTCAAATTAAAAAAAAATATATTTAGAAGTAGTGATAATGATAAATGCTGACAGGTATTCAGAGAAAACAGATTTCTTATACATTATCAGTGGAGTTTTAAATTTATATAGCCAATCTGGGAAATATGTTGGCAGTTTCTTAAAAAAGAAGAATATACGCTAACCACATTACTCTGGGAAATAAAAACTTATATCTGCACAGAAACATATACAACAGTACTCATAGCAGATTTATTTGTAATAACCTAAAACTAAAAAGAACCCAAATGTCCTGCGATGAGTGAATGTATAAACAAACTGGCATATCCTTACCATGGAATACTATTCTGCAATAGAAAGGAACAACTTCAATGTATGTGAAGAATGTAATGTTGAGTGAAAAGGCTAATATCAAAGGCTACATAATAATAATTCCATTGTGTATTATTACTGGCATGACTTTAATATATTAAATATACATGAACAGATATATATGTATATATTTATATATATGTACATCTATGTCTACATTCATATCTCTATAATCAATTAGTGGTTGTCAAAGAGTAAGGAGATGAGGGATAGATACAACTCTACAGAAGCAGCATGAGGGAAATCTTTGTGTGGTGGAATAGTTCTATCTTAATTGTAATCACTACAAAAATCTCTATGTGATTAAATGGCCTAGAATTACACACAAATATTGTAATAATGTGAATTTTCTGGTTTTGATATTGTTCTGTAGTAATATAAAGTGTAACCACTGAAGGAAACTGGATGAATGTTATGTGAAACTTCATTAAACCAACTTTTGGCAAATTTATTATTTCAAAGTGAAAAGTTAAAACAATATACTGGTACAGATATGTTGGCATTGAACTTGGACTTTCTAAAGTAGAAATAATGAGTATCTTTGAAAAGATACATTGGGAAATTATTCCATTGAGGGAAACAAATGAATTGATTTTGCTTTTATAAAATGATTCTACCTTTTAAGATCTGTATTATATAAATGGGGTTGCAATTATGTAAATTGTTCTGTGTTTTATTTCTTAAATAAAAGTCATTGCTGGAATGACACGTTAGCGCTAAATTAAATGATGTTAAAATGTGATAAAACCACAGAAGGAAATTTATATTTACAAAGTTTTGATTTTTTTATTGAAATTAATCTTATTGTTCCTTACTGAGTATTTTGAAAATATCATTCTACTCCCTTGCTCTTAGTTTTTGTTTATAAAAATATTATGTTGGACCAGTGACTCAGAGGGAAATAGGAAACAATGTTCACAGTTTGTTTCCATACTAGAATTCTTCCTGTTTTAAATTCTCAATAATTCCAATGTTTTCAGCAATTTGACATTTATGCATTAGATCTGTCATCATTTTTAATGACTTTCATTTATAGACACTTTCTTGAACTTAAAGTAAAAACATTCTTGAACTTAAAGTAAAAATATTTCCATGTAAGGTTTTACCTTCATAAAAACTTATGACTAAATTTTTACAATCCTTTATATTTTCCAAGGGTATGATTTTGGAGAACTCTTGTATATATTTTCGTATTTTTTAAATTAAGTTTGCTTTATTGATCTATTTCTTAAGTGGATTTGTTTAAACTCAAAGTATACACATGCATATATAAAAAATTATGTGAAATACTGTCAAGTATCTCTTGAGTGGAAAGAGCAACAGAATAGGGAAAGGATGGTGGAAATTCTTCATCTTTTCTCATTTCCATTATATCTTTTGAGAGTAGATATAAACAAAAGACTCACTCTGGCATAGTGTGGGTGGTTGTGGTCTTCTTTTTATTGATGCTGTGTGAAAACCGGAAAATTACAAATGTCTTTGCTTAGTACTATGAGGCCTATCAAACCTTTAAGGGTAAATATTCATTTTAATTACCTGCTCAATTCTTGCTAAGGTCCATAGAACATGTGGGCATCACCTTTCCTTTGACTTTTATGCTAACAACCTTTCTTTTAAAAAATATGTTTCCTGAATCATTTGCATTCAATAAAGGCAGATGCTTCAAATGATTAAAGGTTATATTATGATAATAAATGATCACTACTTTTAATTGTGTTGGAATCTGTGGTGCTTGGATGAATGCTTGAATTACTCAGTTCTACACATGCCTGGGAAGTATTTTTCATTACTCAGGGTTCTTCAGAGAAATTGAACCAATATTTATTACAAGGAGATGAGAAGTCCAGATTCAGGAGAAGCTTTGGTATAATTCCAGTCCGAGTCTGCAGACCTGAGGACTGGGAGAACTTATAGTGTAAGTTTCAGTTAGAGATTGAGATCCAAAGCAGAAAAGACTAACGTTCTCATTGGAAGACAGAGAGAAAGAAAAAATTGCTTTCTTATTTGGAATTTTATTTTATTTGGAATGTCAATGGATTGGAAAAGGTGCATCCATGTTTATTTAGCCTTTTGAATCAAATGTTAATCTCATCCAAAAACACACTTAAAGAGATGCCCACAAATATCTTACAGTCTAGTGAACTTGATACACAAAATTACCCGTTGCACTTATTCTGCAGTGGTCACTGGATTTATTTTTTGGTGCAAATGAAATACAAACAATATTAGAAAGAATTTGAGAGAATCATAATGGTACTGATTTTATTTTATAAAAGAACTTCAGGCAGCTATCTTTCTGTTGTTTTTTTTCCCCACCAATTTTAAGTGCACCAAAGTCCAAAAGAACTGTACCTTCTCATGAAAGTGACTCAGAGAGAAATCAGTGTGTTATCTACAAAGTAGTATTTACTGCTTTTTATCCAATTTCATTTTCCTGACACTACTGAATCAGATATCCATTTCTCCACTTAGCCTCTATAGAAATACAGATCACCATGGTACCCAGTAACTTCAGACAGTCTACAGATAAGTATAGATACATCAGGAGGTAATGGAAGCTGTTTCTGTATTATTAAATTAGAGACACCAGTGGTTAATTTCCTTGCTAACCTAGCAGTATAAAAATAGTGTCAGAGAAGAGATAATGGCAGTAGTTATTCCTCTAATAAGCAAGAGCATGAAGCTGTTTCTCCAAATAATAAATTGTATTCACTTACACATTTACTTATGCCATTTGTTCAATACACATTAATGAAACACTGACTGAACTGAGGATACTGCAAAGTCCTGCAGGGAAACATAAAGATAAATATAATATTCTGTTTTAAGATTTATTAGACTATCAATGCAGGAAACAAATAGCAATCGGGTTTAAAACTTAAGTATCAGGTATACTCTCAAGTGCTAAGAATGAGATGATGAATAGTAGTTCTGACTGCTTCTTGGAACTCTAGGAAGGTAGCTCTGAAAAGGTCTAAAATGGCAGAAGGGCATGGGCCATAGTCATTTGAACCAGGAAAATATGTTCAGTTTATGACTAGGACTGAAAAAAGCATGGAGAACAATGAAGAAATAGACCAATTACCAGAAGTGGATTTTCAGAATAGAACTCTTTTTAGAAGAATTGAAGCACATGATGTGAGAAATCAGAAGTTTGGAAAAAGGTCAGTGCCGTTCATCAGAAATACAGTACTTTGTTGGGTTCCCATTAATAACACAGGAAACCAGATGCTTAGTCAAAGATGCTGCTGGTGTGCAGGTCCTTACCTATTTCTACTTTAGTTCATATTTGGTCTTGGCATCTGAAAGCTCTAGTAGTTTTCAGAGGGATATTTAGTTTCAGCTATGGAGAAAAGGTAAATCACAAAATTGAGTTATACCATAGGTGTGACAGAAGTCAAGTTTCCCACCCTCAAGAAATTGAACTCTATATATTTATTATGTATTTGCTTCAGTGGTACAGGGAAAAGAGCACAGACATTTTAGTAAAATAAACCAAGTTTAACAATCTGTGTTACTAAATGAACTGATATTGTGTGGATCATGTAAACTCATTGTTTCAGGTAAATGTATACAGGCAAATCAACTTAAATGTACACAGGAGGATCAATTCCATTGATAACCTTAATTTTCAGTCTTTGCATTTTCACTCTTTGCACCATGGTTAGGACATTCTTTCCCACTCCTTGAGTCTGGAAATTGCTTAGTGCTTGATTTTACTAAATAGTACCAAACATGATGTGAGTTTCATGGCTATCTATTGCTCTATAAGAAGTCACTCAATACTTGGTGACCTAAAACCAAAATCCCTTATTTTCTTAGAGTTATATCAGCAATTTAGGGTTAATTCAAATGGGTGGTTTTCTGTTGATCTTTTCTGGTGTGGTTTGTGCACGTGAATTCATCAGGTGGCTTGAATGAGGGACTGGTGTAGCACGGAATTCTGGGCTGGCATAGTCTGTCTATCCCATATGGCCTTTTTATCCTTACAGTTATGCAGAGTTTTCTGATATGGCAAAAATGTAGGGGCACAAGGGCTATCATCCCATATCCCTTCAGGTTTCTAGGATGACAAATAACCTAAGTGTCAGGCAAAATAAGAGAAAAAAAGGCAAAAAGGTGTTTAATAATAACATGTATATCTTTTATTTGCATAGGAGAACCCCACTAACACTGAGTTACCCACATGGTGGATTCAGACACTTTTTAAAATATCCTCAGCTAAGACAATATTCACTGGAGGGGAAAATGGGAGAGATCAGTTAGGACAGATTACCAGGAAACAAATGTATAACTGTTATTCAGATAAATTCCTTCTTATCCATTTAAAAGGATTAAGAAAATTGGGTCTTTCTCATATGGGCAGATGTCCTTAAGGAGACAGGTTTTCCTTTGTACATGCAAATATTTCTTTCAAAAGGCAACCTCAACCAGGTCTTCAGACTCCCTTCTATGAAATAAACCTTTTGCCAAAGACAAATTTGGAAGTGGCAGATTTTTGCTTCCCTTAGTGACAACAGTTTCAAAGGAGATGAAAGTGGAAGCTGTTATCAAAGCCTGAGTTCAGAAGCTGAGCAGTATTCTCCTTGACCCATTCTATCAATCAGAAAAATCAGACTTGAGTTGAGGCACTTTTTTGAGGTTGCTTACCTGCTCTCAGATGCCCCAGGAACAGACTTAAAATATCTACTATCCCTCCTATGCTAATCTAGTCATCTGTCAACCAAGCTCCAAGCATGTGTGAGTTCAATCAAGACCAGCTAGTTGATGCACGTTGCCTGCAGATTCATGAAGGTACCTAACTAAGATCACAGAATTGACCTGAAGATTCATGAGCAATAATAACTGATTCTTTTAAGCTGATGAGTTTTGTGGGTTTTTTTGTTTTTTATTGTAGTGCCCATAGTGCCTATGGATAAATTAAACAGGGTATGATAAAGCTAGATTCTCAGTGTTTTGGTTTATACATAGGAGTGTTTTTGTGTGTCCATGTGTATTGTGTAATAGTACCTACGGGCATACAAAATAGTCAACAAATTATGACTAAATGGATAGATTCAGATGCTAATGAATATTAGTAGACATATCTCAAAATTTTATTGAAGAATCTGTGATTAGTAGAATATCATGTAAATACATTTTCTGAATATTTGTATTACCTGGAAACTCATTAATTTTCATGGAACTAAAACTGATTCTGAGTAAAACCAAGGAGTGCCCAGGGACCCAAATCGCTATAGGAAAAATACAATTTCCCTTTCAGAAGGGTTCAACCATTGGTGCACCTAAAGACATATAAAGTGGACTAAATATACTCAGATGTTCTTTTTTGGTGAAAAGCTCAAAGGACAGAGAGAAAGGATTTCAAATATAACAGATTCTCAATCAAACTCTGAAGGCACCCATTCCCTCATGGACAAATGAGTCCTAGCCAATCAAGCAAGGACTTTTCAGAACAAGACCAAAGCACATATTATCAACAAAGAGTTAAGCATTTCACAGAGGCTTGGGACAAAAAGGGGGCTCAAAATGTACTAAACAAGATGAGCTTACCACAGGACCAAGCTAACAGCCACCATTTTCTCTGAAGTGCTTGCCTGCCAGAGTACTAAAGCCACCAAGACGAGCGATCAGGAGCAGCTCTTCCATGTGTCTCTCCCCCGTCTATGTTTCAAAACAATATGCATCTTCTTCACTTCTTCCTCCTTCCCAGCAGCTCCTGTTTCATCACATGCTGGGAGTTTTAGTCCAAGGTGTCTCTGATGCTGGCATTGTGGAAGTGGGGAATGGGAAAATGATGCCGTTCGAGGAGCTGCAGTGTCTCCCCTGTCATGGTGACACATCCTGTAACAAATAGAGATATATTTCTTTTATCTACAAGTGGAATTAATATTGAATTTGAGTTAAGACTGATTACTCTTATTTTACAACATGATAATAGGTTTCTGAGGAAACTAGAAAAGCAGTGCCCTTTAAGAGTCTGATCTTACCTAGAGCAAATCTACTTAATATCATCAAAGATCTGTTTTAAATATTAAGAAAAATGTGAATCAAAAAATGATCTATTTTGACCACTTTTATGACTAATACATAAATCTCAGGTTCAGTTACTACTACATTTTATTTAGAGTAAGATGTTTTCCTCTGGAAATTTTATGTTGAGAAGGCTAGGGTTTTACAGTATAAGTAGAATATATCAAATGCTATTTTGTAAGAGACTGCTCCCAAATGGTACATAAAGGGGCAGAATTTTGCGTTTGGTATGTTGAATTCTAGTGGGTATGTTTGCACGAAGAATTTGTCTGTAAGGCAGTCTTTAAACCTAAGTGGGCAAATTTTACCATACCTTAACACATTATATGTGTAAGGTATTGTTTTTCCAATCTTTTATGTTTTCCAAACTTAGTCTGCAGAGAGAGACAGGAAAAAATATAAGCTGAAAATAAAATCTAAATACAAAATAGTTGAAGGGTCTAATTCTGAAGTCCTCTGCTTGTTAGGATTCTGCTGTTTTAATGACTGGTTTGCTTACTGTGTTACAATATTTATGAAGTGTGTGTGTGTGTGTGTGTGTGTGTGCTTGAGAGAGAGAGAAAAAAGAGAAAACCTCTCTTCTATTTAATCACTACTGAATGGTACTTCAAGTGTTTCTTCTTTTTTGAAGCAGAAAGCAACTATTAGCCTTGTGTTATGTCACAGAGGTAAATCTTTGGACAGGAGAAGAGTAGATTACTGGCCTGAGGCAGTAAAGAGTGAATGGGCCTTAGTGACTAAATCTAAGCATTCCTGATGCCAAGATCTATTTTCAGATGACAGGAGCTTAATCTCTGTTGTGAGGGTTACAAATGGAATGGTGGATCGGCAGTTATTGATGATGCAGGAATACATTCAGATTTCCCAAACAGCAGGAAATTTATTTCTGGCAAGTTCTACATAATAAATAGGTAGTGTTGCTATTATCATTATTACTAATAAGTAATGTAAATAGAAAATTATGCCTTCGTGTAGTCTAGCTAAAACAGAATGCCATTCTTGTTAGCAAAGTAATCAGTTTTTCAGGTTTATTATTCCTGATTGCTGCAGGAAGAATTGAGGCAAGAAATTGAGAAGAGTTGGCTTTTAACCTGTTTACATCACTAACTAGTCAACAGTTGACCTTGTAGTCACCAGTTGGCAAATACCCAGCCTCTCAGAACTTTAGATTTTTCAATCTGTCTTAATGGTTCTAACAATTGCTCACCATGATACTGAAGTTTGGTTAGTTACAGCAACTAGGTTACAGCTCCAGTGTTACAGCGCTAGTGTCACAGGAGTGGTAACACAGTTCTTGCTTTACAGCTTGAACGGTATAGTAGGAGTATTACAGCAAAATGTTACAGCTTTAGTTTCACAGCAAACATTTATTTAGGGCATCAGGAACACAATCTGGGGGACACAGACTCAAGGAACACTTTCACTGAATGCCCAAGGAGCTCTGCAGGGGGTATGCTAATATGGGCAAAAGGGATGAGAATAGTAGGTATACCATATGCAAATGAAGTTTTTAGTCAGTAGAGCTCTGATTGGTGGAAAGATTATGAAGTGTTGATTGGTTAAATTTTAATCCTGATCATGGCTTGCTGGTGTGATTTTCCATTTTCTTCGTGGCTGTGGACATGGCTGCCTTCAGAACATGCCTGAAAGTGCAAGAAGGGCACCTGGAATTGTCTAGGACCTGTTCCTCAACAGTTTCATGGTTCTTTTGTTATTTCTGTACTCAGGATGACTCCATGTTCATTTTTTTTCTTTTTATTTATCAAAATATTGTAAAAAGCAAAAATTAAGATACTTTTATGACAGAATCTCTATGAAAGGTGACATATAGGATAGGATTTTAATTTTGCCACTATTCTCACAATAATAATTTGGACTTTTGAAACAGGGAATAAACTATATAATTTATGAATCCTGTATAGAAACACACAATAATTTTAGTTACTGTTCTCAAGCCTCCTTAAATTGAAAATGTTTTTACAGGAATATTAATTCCTTCTCTCATTACAGTTCCTTATATCCTTTTTGTTTCAATGTTTAGGCTCATTTCTGAATATTAATAAAACAGAAATTGAGTATCTTCCCATGAAACTTTCCAAAAATTGTGGTACATTTTGATTATTAATTTTATTATTGTTTCTTGAAAGAAAAGTGCTAGTAATACTAGGTAGGGATCTTTTGACATGTAGTGTTGGTCTTTTTTATCATAATCATATAAGACGGTAAAGTGGATGCTATTTTATTTTACAAATAAACTTACCATGAATTTGAGAATTTAAGTGACTTGTCTGATACTGCTGTAGGGGGGCAGGGGAAACTTCCCTTACCCCTGTGCATTCTCAGGCTGACCAAGCAAATAAATTAACATCAGACAGTTAGTAGAAAAAAAGAACAAATTCAATTACATACAAATAGAGATTTTACATGGCTATAAATCCTGGTGTAAATGAGATGACTAAGGAATTTTATTCTTAAACTAATGGTTTAGGGTAGGTACCTGGGCATCAAAGGAAGAGATGAGGTGTCTCAAATGACTAAGAGATAGTGACTCATATGACAAAGCCAAATGATTCAGATGTTTACCCTGACATAAAATTAGATTTCTCCAGTAGAAAGATTGTTTCTACTAAATTATGTCCCTAAATCATAATCTTTATTCTTTAAAGTAATAGTAACAGTTTCTCTTGAAGATTGAATAACCTCAATTGACCTGAGTTCTACATGCCAAGGTGACATGTATTGGAAAAAGCCTGGACAACTTGGGAAAAACATTTCTGAACATTTCAGGGGAAGTTTATTCTCAAAATAAAAAGGTTAGTTATGTCTTTTTATTGGTCAGACTACATCCAACAGATAGTCCATGCCAGATAGTCCAAGGAACATAGCATCTAGCAATAGAAAAAATGTAGATGTTGCTGTTAGCATAATTTAAGGGAGATAGTGATAAACACCATAAAAGCAAAACAGAAAATATATGAAAAGATATTGGTGATAATAGAGATTACCTCTATTTATAAGAATCTTAAAAAAGCTATATTTGGGAAAGATTCTGTGGCTTGAAAAATAAAAATGTAGAAATAGAGGGAAATTCATTTTAGTTTGCAGACCACAAATAATACACAAAAATCTGTTGCATTTCTATATGCAAACTACAAATAGTGGGGGAAAAATCAGGAAACCAGTCCCATTTGCAGTTGTATCAAAAAGAAAAAAATACCCAGCATAAATTTAATTTGACTATCGGTAATGAAAGTTCTATACATTGAAAACCATACAACATTGACAAGAGAAATAGAAGATACAATGAAATAGGATATTTTATGCCCATGGATTGGAAGAATTAATACCCTTAAAATGATTATATTACCTAAAGCAATATACAACTTCAGTATATCTCTATCAAAATTCTGATCACATTCTTCACAGAAATAGAAGAAATAAATTATAAAATTTATTTGAATCTACAAATAAGTAGCCAGAGCAATCCCAAAAATAAGGAACAAAAATGGAGATATCATACTCATGAACTTCAAAATGTACTCAAAGTAATAGAAATAAAAAAAAGTATGATATTGGATCAGAAATGGGAACATAGATCAATGAAACAGAATTGAGAATTCAGAAATTCACAAATATATGGACAACTAAATTATGACAAAGGAACTGAAAATTTACAATGAAGGAAAGGAAGACTTGTCAATACTTTGGAAAACAGAACAACCACATGTAAAAGAATGACTGTAAACTGCTGTCTAATACCATACACAAAAAAATGATTCAAAATGGATTAAAGACATGGATATAAGATCTGAAAATAAAATGTATCTAGAAAACAATGATGACAGGCTTCTTGATAATGTTCTTAGAGATATCTTCAGAGATTAAACTCCAGTGCCAATAGAGGAAAAAAAAGAAAAGCAAAAATAGACAAATGGGACCACTTCAAGCTGATAATATGCAAAAACAATTTATATAATAAATTATAATAAATTAAATATAGAAAAATTCATAAAACATGACAACAACAAAAAACAGTTAAAAATGGGCAGAGAATCTGAATAGACATATCTTCAAAAAGACATAGCAAATGACCAACATTATAAAAGTTCATTACCACTAATTTTTAGGGAAATACAAATGAAAACAATAATGAAATATCATCTATGATACTAGAAGCAAATGTTGTCAAGTTTATGAAGGGAAAGTAACCCTTGCACAGTGTTGGTGGAATATAAATTGGTACAACTACTATAGAAAGCAGTATGAGGATTTATCATAAAAGATAAAAATAGTAATACAATATTATCCAGCTATCTCACTTCTGGGTATTTATTCAAAGAACAGGAAAACACCAATTTGGAGATATTTATGAACCCCCATGTTCATTGCATCATTATTTACATTAGCCAAATCTTGGAAACAACCAAAATATCTATCAATGAAAGATTGGGTAAAACAAGTGTAGTATTAAACACACAATGGAATATTGCTTAGTTATTTTTAAAAAAAGATGAAATCTTGCTACTTGCAACCAAGTGGATTATGTAACCAGTGTTATTATGTAAAATGAAATAAGTCAGATGAAAAAAGAAAAATTTCACATAATTTCACTAAGGTGGAAGAGTAAAGAAATTAAATGAATGAAAAGATAAAGCAAAAACATAAGTGCAAAACAGTGATTAACAGAAAAGGAAGGGGAAGTGGAGTGAGTAATTAGGGAAATGAGGTTAACTATTTGGTGAAATATGGAAACTATAGTTTTGACAACAAACATAATGTAGTATATATAGATTTTGATTTATAATATAATTACATGAAACCTATATAATGTTATAAACAGTGTTACTTCAATAAAAATAAAATTGCTAGTCTTTTATTTGACTTGGAGGACTCTGAGATTAGAGCTTTTGATTCATCTAAAAATTAGGAATTGTTTCCCTTGTCTATAATTTGCCATATACTTCTCTTATTTTGTATGTTTGATGACAGATCTTTCTAACTCAATATTTTTTCATTTAAAGTTAAATCTCTTCTGTCCTGTTTAAGAAATTTGCATATCCTTGATCAAAAGATATTTTCCAGAGTTTTCTTCTAGAAATATTTTTAAAAAATTTTTTTCACATTTAGGACTATGATAGTCCTCAAATTACTTTTTTTATTTGGGTGTGATGTAAAGTTTTATTGCATTTTATTCCCCTTAGGGACACCTAATGAACCAGCACCATTTGTTGAAAAGTTCATCTTTCTATCTGAATTGCAGTGGTAATTTGTTGTGTGGTTATTTATTAATTATATTTCCTCTTCCATTAGCTTCTTTGCACATGTCTTTTAACTAAAATTCTGTTCATAGCTGGTATCAATTTTTGGTTTTGATTTTATATTTTCTTCAATAAAATAAGTGCAAAATTTTATAATTTTGGAATCATTGAATAGCAAAATTATTCTTTCTTTGAAGCATGAATTTGAAATATGAATTATTTCCTGCCAAACACTACTTAAATTTTATAAATACACACTCAGCATCAAAATGGATGCTTGGCTGCAAGCAAAATGCTGCATTGGCTTTAAGTATTGATTGATCATCATCAGTCTTCATAGGGTATGATTTTCAGTTTAGTCTGTAATGTATTGTTCATTCATTTACTATTTGAGGACTTGCTCCTGAGTTTTTGGAACTAATGCCAGCTCTACTTCACATCATTTTAGATACTAGTATTGATGTATCTGCACATGTTGTTGGTTTAGACCACGTTGAACCAGCATTTAAAGGACATGGACCATATAGGTAGAGGTAGGAATATGTTAGATTGAGGGATAAAAAATATATTCCTCATTCCTCCTATAGAATCTAAGGCCCATGATAAACACTGAGATTTGCATTCTGAGATGTTACTGAGATTAGAGCTCAAAAATAACAGTATGGATATTTGATTCTTGGTAATTTTTTTTATAAGAAAGAACCCTTGATAAAGACGAACTGACTGTATTGCTCCCATGTTATCCTGTTTAAATTAAATAAACAGCTACTTACTCTGAAGATGAAGTGTTCCTTCCCCCAGGAAAAACATAATAAAATGACTCAAAGTAGCATTAAAAATGCATTACAAGTAAGAGATATGTTTACCTTTGCTATTTTTTTAAAAGGAAAATATAAGTTATTTGATGATGTATTCAGTTTGCTTTGAGTACTCTTTTATCACAGGTTTCAAAGGGACAGTTTTTGAATCACATCTTAGCTGAGACATAAAAATGCAAGTTGGCTAAAGCTGACAAGTTTGTTGCAGCGACTTAGTACAGAATATTAAAAATATAGGTGGCTTTCTCCATGGCAATGAACAGTTTCCAAAGCCTGCCTGCTTCTTTTTATAATAGTATATGTTGAGTATTATACTTCTTTCTCCCAAGATAGCTTTAACTTTGTTTTTGGTTTTAAAATCGATCATTTTTTTATTAAATTCAAAGAGGATGTTTCAACAGAATTGCACTTAGCCTCCAAAGAGCAAAATTGAGAGGTTAAATGTGAATCATAAAACTCCATTTATCAATAAAAGGATTAAGTAGGTTGCAAAGACAATTGCCACTAAGAGTTGATAGGTTGTGGTCACTGATTCTATATAATTTTCTTACATTTTCTTTTCATGTTTTCCTTTCTGAAAAGAATTTCAGCTAGTATTTTAAATGAGTTCTGTAGGTTCCTAAAGAATAACACTCTAGTGAATTATTCAGGCTTCATAGAAGAGATCATTTTCATTGTTCTTAAGCAATATACTAGATAGATAGATAGATATATAGATAGACAGACAGACAAGCAGGCAGATATCCTGGTCTAAAATGTCAAATAGGTTTTTAAAGATGTAGCTGGAAAGAATCTCTGTTATTCGGTGTACTGGATTTTGTTACCTTTGTAATTATGCCATCATCATCAATTTATCTTTAGCATATTACAGATTGATTTTTTTGATGCAATTAATTTGGTATAAATACAGCAATTTCCCTAATGTTTCATATCTTATTATGATATAAGTGTAACTAGAGAGCACCAGAAATTTTATTTTTTTAAAAGATTTATTTATTTATGCATACAAGCTCTAGGGTACAGGCCAGAGGTGTGTGTGAGGGGGCGTGGGGGGGGTGGTGAGAGGATTCACCAGACAGAGCAGGGAGCAGAAGAGGCAGATCAACTGAAGTACACTGCTGAGGGGAGGAGCGGGCACAGCAGGAGAGGTCTGCCGCACCATGTGGGTCCCCTCCCTGGCAGGCAGTAGGGATTGAACTGCTGCAGTGGCTGTGGTTTGCTTCATAGTGCGTTGCTTAACCCGCTGTGCCACCAGGGAGGCCTTACCAGAAATTTTAATTGCAAAATTTTTGAGCATCACTGCCCTTTGTATGAAATATTGAATATCAGAGTGGGTTGAAAGGAGAAAAATAAGATTGATATAAGATGTAACTGATCATAGTGCTGATTTCTGTAGCTGATTGTAAGACTTAGGGGACAAAGTTTGTTGGAAATTTAACTTCCTTTTTTGATCACCAGTTTCAATTTCCCTTTATTTTCTACCAACATCAGTCGGTGATTTTATTTCTTAATGAGATGATCAAAATCTTCACTCCTATGGAACCCAAGTCTCTAGTGGTCTTGTGTTGATTATGTTGCCCCAATTTCCCTTTGGCAACTACTGAAAAAGTGGCTGTAATAACAGGTGCCACAATAGGTTGCCTGGATTTCAAAATTCTCTTTGCCCCCACTCATTGGAAGCAATCAACATTTCCTTGAAAATGGAATCAATTGTTCAAACCAGTACACTGACCTCTTTCTTTTCAATTTGTTCACTGAAATAAGGACTCAAGTTAGTCCAAGTTTAGTCCCATTTTCTATTTCAATAGAATCATGAGTGTGTTCTCCAGTGGAATCACAGGCTTCCCAAACATATTAAGGTCACTTCTAAGACACTATTAGGTATAATAGTAAAAAGAGTTATTCCCACATCCACTTCTTATTTCCCAGACCCATGGATTCTATTGCAGAGGAGATGACACTATTTATTGTCTACTGGATTAAAACCTATACCTTAGGTTCTACTTATCATCACCACAGACACATAGAGTGCCTTCATTTGTCACTGTTAAGCCTTTGTTGACCAGTTTTTCACTTTGTCCAACAACTCTCTGGAGAATATGTTAAGACCTGAAAATACCTTGAGAGAAACTGATTGCTGTATTTCCTTTACTGTAAAATGTGTTGCCTCAATAAAAGTCACTTTTAAGGATACTACAGTGATGAAGAAGATATTTTGTTAGTCCCTGCATAGCAATATTGATAGAATTTTTCAGACATAAAAACAATTTTGTAACTGGAATATGAATCTGTTCTCCTGAGAACAGCCTTTTGTGACTTAAAGGGTCCAAAATAATAACTTTCACGTGGTAAATGGCTAACCCCTTCCCTCAAGAAGTGGTCATGTTGGTGACTTAGCATTCACTTCCTTTGTTATCATGCTCAGTGCTCAGAAATAGTTGTGACCAGATCAATCTTAGTGAAGGGAAGTCTGTGTTACATATTTTATTGAGTCCATCCATACACTCCATCCCTGTTACTATGAACACTTTGTAAATGGACCCATTAGACAAGCTATTTAGTGGCCATGGATAGAAACTGACTTATATTCATACAACAGATAGTTTTGTTCACTTGATTGGTAAGAGCCTTCACTTCACTGGAGAAAATTTATGTGACCCATGAATATTTTCACACTCTCTGCTCATTCTGAAATGTTTATTCACAATCTGTACTTCTGCACTCCCTTGTCACTCATTTCTAGATCTTGTCTTTCCTTCCAATAGCATGACCTGTTATCTACTGAATAGATAATGTAGGTTTTACATTATGTCATTCATCTTTTTTCCCACATGTTCAATGGAAACAGACAAATAGATACACCAACCAAAATTCTCATCCCAATCTTCAAGGTTGTTTTTCTTTCTAATATGACCTTCAAATTAGCATAAGAGATGTGATGAAATTGTACATTTAACTGGCATTGAATCTCTATAGCGTTATAATCAGACTTTGTATATGATCAAGTCAGGTACACTATAGTTATATGAGAAAAGCCTTATAGAGGTTCTGTATACTTTAAAAAAACAAACAAAAGCTCTTGGTTTTAATTTGTGTGTGTATCAGTCAGAAGCAACAAACATTCCAGATTTTTAAATCAACAGTGCCAACATAGCAACAAAGTTCCACAGCAAATTGATCTCCCAAAGTCTCTTTCCACTGCACTTCATATCATGCTTTCTGTGATAATAAGTAACCACGAAGGCACTGCAGCCATGAATCATCAGTCTTTTCATTCCCTCAGCATAAAGGTTACCATCAAGCTCACCAAATATCTGAGACATCAATCCTAAAACCAAAACTTGAGTGTCTCTTCTTAGGAACATTGCTGGAAAACGTCTTGTATTGATAGCATTTCTGGCAAGAAATCATTGATACTCAAAGAGATCATTAAGGAGAGTATAAAAATGGGATTATTTACAATTTGAGGACAGGGCTAAAAGTAACACTAAGAAAGGAAAAACTCCAGGAATAAACAATAATTATTATGAAACAGTTACTAAGACGTAGCTGATATCACACCTGGCCTTAAGGGGAAAGTGAAGGTGTCAACAGTACAGGAACATACTGAGAGGAGACCCTAAGTGATGAGCAAATGAGAGGATTCTGGCTGCTGTTAACACTTCAGGCCATGGAGAAGCTAACGTGGTGTCTCCTTCCTCTTGCCTTTCAGTACTTCCTGTTGGTGGGGATGCACCTGGAAAATAAAGAGCAAGGGATTCTGCCTGACAGGCCTCACAAAATTCAGCAGTCAAGACACAGAGATGGATGGGCCAGTAATGTGAGAAAAATACAGCACATAGCATAGATAAGTTTTTGTCTAATAAGTGAATTATTTTGGATTGGCATATTTTCATTTCATTCTTTTAGCTATAAGTCTTTAATTCTGTTCATTTGAAAAAAATATCCATGATATCCTTTGAGTTTAAGATGTAGAAAAGTGTGCCAGTCAGTAGAATATAGACACCATGAGGGTAGGCGATTTCTTGCTCCAGTTCTGTTAGTTTGTTATGGTTGCTCTGAGCAAATACCATACACTGGGAGACTAAAGCAACAGAAATTTATTGGGCCATATTTCAGGAGGCCTCAAGTCCAAGATGAAGGTATTTACAGGGTCAATTCATTATTCATGCAGAAAGGAAGAATCTGTTCTGTGCCTTTCCCCTGTCTTCTGGTCATTTGCTACAACTCTGCTGTCCCTTGCTTGGAGAAGTATCATTCGAAGCTCTGACTTCATCTTCACATACTGTTCCTTGTCTATGTACATGTGGCTGTGTCCAAATGTCTTCTTCTTCTTCTTCTTTTATAAGAACACCAATTGTATTATATGCTGGACTCACTCTACTCCAGTATGACTTCATCTCAACTAATTATATCTGCAATGACCCTTTTTCCAAATAGAATTACATTCTGAGGTGCTGAAGGAGAGGACTTTAACCTATGATATTTGGTAGAAAATAATTCTAATGCCTATTATAATGTACAGTTCAGCATATGTACTCTGTAAATATCTTTGAATAAATGTATTAGTAGTAGAAAATAATCATTTATATTTTTAAAGATTTGGGGGTGTTAAATTGTAACACCTATCCATTAGTATACATCTGATTTGATTGAAAACTATTAATTTAAGAACCTTGAACTAGTATCAGACAGGATCTTCAATTTGCCTCTAATGATTAATTAGAGATATAAGAACTGTGTACTGTATTGGATAATAAATCCTTCTATTCAAGTTCTACCTCTGGCAGTGCCCACTCAGCCAGTTTCAGAGGCAGGTGGAAATCTCTCAAGCCCATAAAAGTCATTCTGACCTCTGAATGATCACTTTACTTCCTGCATCATGAGGTTTGATTAAAAAATTGCTGCTTAAACTGGTTACCTGCAAATGCTTTTGAAGCTCATAAAATAATCCAATCACTTTCAATCTAATTTTAATATTTATCCCAGTGATAACCTAAGCATAAGAACAATTAAGATAATTTTTACCAACACTCTTTGAGTTATTTATCCAAGTTAATTTCATTTGCCATCCTGCTGCCTATCCTGCTACCTCCTACATTTAAATCCATCTTTACTTTCTAAAACTCACAGGCAGCTTTTTATTTTCCAGCATCTAAAATTCACAGCAAGCTCTTTCTTTTCCAATATACAATATCCAACACTTTTGAACACGGAAATAAAGATTCTGATATTTTCAGCTTCACCATCTAATTTTCTTCACTGCCAAATCTTAAATAAAATAATGTGTTTATAAAGCTTTTCTGCAGGAGCCTATCCATATACCTTACAATGCAGTGCTGTGTTGAACTCAATTCTTGAGTCAGGAATTGAATTAGGAAATTACCAAATAAGACAAGTTTGTATATCACTAGGTATAATTTTTAGTATTTTCTATAATTACTTTTTTAATCATTTCATCTTCAATACCATCCTTCTTTTAGTAGATAGGGGTGTCTCCTTCCTAGGAGATAGGGGAATTTTGGGACAAGTTAATTTATCTGCCCGGCTTGGTAGTCATGGCAGAGTCAGATGGCTGTATGCCTTCAGAGCTACTCGCATTTATACCATCACCTGTGATTAAGCATATTTCACCATAAGACAGGCTGGACCCTCCCCTAACCACACTTTCAGTCTCTTTTATGAATTCTCTCTGACTATGAAACTAGATAATTCCTACTTATCTTTTGAGATTCTGTTTGCCATTGACATTTCTCCTTGATGGAATTTAGCTAACTCACAATTTCTTGTTTAATTTATCTTCTTCATGAGGCGGTAAACTCTGTTAGGTCAGGGACTGTCTTTGACTTGTTTACCACCATGTTTGCAGCACAAAGTACAGTTCTGAACTTTGTTCCATACAAGGTCATTGAATCACTAAAGAGCAAGGAAGTCTGCATCAATTTGTCTTGCATAGAGCCTAGAATCACAGATACAGTTCTGCTAGTCTTATGCTCAAGTTCCAAGAATAATTCAGATATAACAGTTAGGGTTTGTCAAGGAAGCCTCTGTTTCTTCTCAAATATTCTGAAAATACATGCAGGCTCTAATAGCACAATGCTTATTTTAGAGGCTTTAAAAACTCCAGGAAGTGCTAGAAAAACTGAAACATATAACACATAATATCATTTTCTATTAAGTTATAAAAATTGATACATTTGATTAATATAAGAATTGGTATTTAAAAAGACACTAGCTTGGGTTAATGTTTTACATTTTTCAAAAAGATTTATTATTATGCATACAAGAACTGGGGTACAGGCTGGAGGTGGGGGAGTGAGAGGACTCGCCAGAGACAGAATAGGTACTAGAACAGGCAGGTGGGCTGAAATACACTGCTGAGGGGAGCAGCTGGCAAACAGGAGAGGTCTTCTGTGCCATGTGGGTCAGCTACCTGGCCAGGGATTGAACTCATGCTGTGGTGGCTGTGGATAGCTTCATGGTGCTATGCCTCAGCCCCCGGTGATCTTTTTTAATATATATATATAATAAATTTAATATATTTTATTTTCACATATTTATATATTTAATAAATAAATATATTTAAATGTATAAATATATATTTAATATATATTAAATTTAATATATATTTATATATAATATACATGTATATATGTGTGTATTGTTCTTTCTAAAACTTATTTGTATATATTTTACAACATTGTTCATTTTTATACAGTGTTTGCTTTCTCCTCTCAGATGTAGTCCCCATAAAATTCCCACCACCAATTCACCCATGCACCATTACCATAGTCTTGTGCTCTTCCCTCCCCTGACTTAATCCCTCTCCCCTCCCCTCCTCTACAGAATGTCTCTGATTTATAGTCTCAGACTTACAGTGTCTGGGTTGGGGCCTTAAAATATTTTAAATTTTAATTGGGATTCTAATTTTTCACATGTATTGTATGTTCTTATAAACATTGAACTTACGCTTTATCTCTCCCATTTTAGAGATCATAGTTATTTGATTTTTTATGATGTTTGTCTTTACAAATTTTTAATGCAAGCATGAGTCAAAATAATAAATTAGATGACTTTTATTTAAGCATATAAAATTACTTGTTCATAAAAGGATGATTAAATATAATATATGAACATTTGATATCATAGATTTTAGCTCTTAAAATTTTTGCCCAATAGGGCCTCCCTTGTGGCGCAGTGGGTTAAGCAACGCACTATGAAACAGACCATAGCCACTGCAGTGTGAGTTTGATCTCTGCCACCGGCCAGGAAGGGGACCCACGTGGCTCAGCAGACCTCTCCTGCCTTACTCACTGCTCTCCTCAGCAGTGTATTTCAGTAGATCTGCTCCCGCTCTGTCTCTGGTGAATCCTCTCACTCCCCATACCTCTGGTCTGTACCCCAGTTCTTGTGTTCATAAATAAATAAATATTTTTAAAAATGCTCAATAACGTATATTCAAGTTGTTCTCAAAACTTCTAAATATCAGGATTGTTTAGGGTCACACTTAGGATGACACAGTAGGTGATTCCTGAAGATTCTTCGTGTTTCTGGGTTGGGCCTTAAAATATGTATTTTTGAAGACTTCTCCAGGAGTATGAATTTTCTCTTGGCTTTGGAAACTTCCAAACTCTTCAGTAATAAAATAGGAAATTCAACACTACTTCATATATGTTACTTTTTAATGACACATAAGTAACTGGGGGAGTTTGATTAATGATTTAGATAGCAGTCATTCAAATTTTCACTGTTTTTTTCCAATCAAAATATAGGAGCTAGGAACTTTCATTTGTCCTGTATTTAATAAAATGTGACTTAAGAATAGGTAGTAATCTTTGGGTTGAAACTAATATAATGGCACATTAATATAATGCTTGTATACATTGAGTTCTGCACTAGAGACTATTTATAAGCATAGTAGGAGGCTACAGAGAATTCAGTTTACCTCCAGAGTGTGTATGTGTGTGTGTGTTTGTACATATTCAACATGCTTCACGTTCAAAAGCAGAATATTCATGATGAGAAATTTGGGCTAAAAATGTGATTCAAGAGTGTGTAATTTGCAAATCTTAATTTTGCTGTTTTTTAACCATAATTGTAAATTATTTTCAAAATCCTCCATTTCTTCTGTATTATATAATGCTTCATTTAAGAGCCAAGTTTTGGAAGAATGTGTAGGAGAACTTTACTTAGAGCCATTATGCAAGAATATCAGGTCTACCTTAGCCAAACATCACAGAATTGATGCACAAAGAGATGGAGGTGGGATGGGAAAGAGCTTTTATTACTTATGAATGGCCTTTTTTTCCCCTGGAAAGCTATATTTAACTGCAAAAACATTTTCCAGGTCCCAGCAGTAATTGTGTGAGCAAGAAGCTCTACATGTTTTTTTTCTATAGCAATCTTCCAAGTGCCTGATGTAAGTGTTAATAGCGACAGAAAAGGCAACTCAGAGTGGTGTTTACCATGATACGGTGACATTACAGCCATAGTCAGTTGTGATGAAGCCACATGCAGATCACATAGTAGCCTTGAGGATGTACGATTCTTATCAGTTGAGCAAGAATCTCAAAATCAGATGGCTCATTTTATGGGTCAAATTCGGTCAATTTCTAATCACCTTTATATTTCAATTTTCACACCTAAAACTATGGAACTGATTGGTTCAATCTATTTTGATGTAGTAGAAGATGAGTTCATAGATTCATTACTTGAAGAGATTCAAATTTTATGTTATATAATCTCAGAAAATAGTTCGTGATGTTCTTGGGAAACAGGAAAGAGGCTAAAATGGACATTTTTCAATTCACATTTTAATTGGAAAAACAGTTTAATTCCTAGTTCCTAAACAGAATTCTAGCAATTTGATTTGTCACATAATTATAGTACAAAACCCATACATTAGAGAAGCTTGAATCACTGCTTCAAGTAGTCCTTTGACATTTATGAAGTTAGCATTTGAGGTTTCTGAAATTTTTCAGTGACCATAAATTTTTGTCATTCAAAAATGTATGACTTGAACAAATCAGAAATTTGAATTCCATGTGCTGTGCACTGGAGTCTGTCACTGATTTAACTGCTTAGAAAACTTATTCTCAAGCTATCTTTTGACTTCTACTTTTGTACCCTCTGAAATAAGTGACTTAAGACTAGTACTTTATGAAAAAGTAACTAAAAACAAAATTTTATATAAGCTGAAAATTTAGTTAAGTTTAAATATGTGTATGCATGTACACTTTTGCTTGGAAATAAAGTTTGTGAAAAGCTAGGAATCTAGTCACATTTTCACGTTTCTGAAGGTATCAAGATTTATCATATCTTGAATGTCAAGATTTATCTCTCAAATGTCAAGATTTATCTCTCGAATGTCAAATGTCTCAGGTAGGAGACTCTGCTTTGTGGGATGAAATTTATTATTTCTTTTCATGAAAGTTGTCATTGAACTTCATAGAACTTTCAATTCAAATGTAAAGATGGAAAATAATTTAACCCTTATTTTCCTCAATTGTATTGCATTGTGCACCATTAAAATGGTCAATTTTAATAACTGATTTCTCAGGCAGTAGTTTTTTCTACACTTAATGATTAAAAATCTAGTCACAAAGAGGTTTTATTTGAAGCCACACACACACACATGCATACACATTCGCACACACAGGCTTGAAAATTTTAAAGAAGTCAGAGGGTTTTTGTGGATAAATTAGAAGAGAAACTATTTCCTGAAATTTGCACATAATTTGTCTATTTGGCAGGATTGGAAGATAAGTATTTATGTCCTTGCCAAAATCATGAAAAAGTAGAGTGAAGAAATTGCTATGGAAGCAGTAATCTATAAGTTATAATAGAGTAGAGAAGAGAACTGAGTTTTCAAGTAGAATTCTAGAGAAGGTAGAGGAGTAACATTTATAAGACTGAGACAGGAAAATGTCATCAATTTTAATGGAGATGCTCTGACTGGTAAGCATATGTATTTTAAAATAACCTTAAAATTAAAAAGTATATATATGAGTTAGAAATTGTAAATTCTGGTGAAAGTCTTATAGAGTTGTGAAACACTTATGCAAATTAATTTCCAAAATTTTAGAAATGTTTTCCTCCTTCAAAACTCCTAGTTTACTTAAGATCCCTGGTTGGAATATCTTAACAATTCAAGTTTAATTTTAATATAAAGTTTTCTATCCTTAACATAACTAAGCTTCAAAACACCAGGATGAGTATTTGATAAATTATTGGCACCTAGAAAGAAAAAGAATTGATAAAGGAATGTTAGAAATTCCTTTTACTTTCAAATAATTGTCATAATATACTAACAACACAGAAAACCAAGCAAAGAATAGAATGAGGACAGAACAAAATGACAGAACTTCAAAAATGTAACTGATGTCTGAAGTATTTTTTTTGCAACTTACAGAAGATATTATTTAGGTTGCTAAGAAAATTTGCAAAATAATTTTAATTATTGAGTTGTAAAGTTGAAAGTAAGCTTCAAGAATGGGCAGAGAGTAAATGAAGGGGTTCAAGTGCAATGAAGGGAAGATTCTTTTTTTAAAAAAAGTAAAGATACTGCTTAAATAATGTCATAGGTATTGAAAAAGAGAACATTAAGAAGTGACAGGTATTTTATTAAGTATGACTGAACAAAGTTAAACTTTCCATAGGATGAACTATCAGGATCTTTATAGATTCAAAACAAGTCCAAAGTCAAGAGATACAGGAAATCCTACAGAAATAGGCAGTGCAAGCAGGAGTCATGAGTTAGTGCTGTGGAGGTTACTCAATAGCAGTGACATGGAGAAGAAAGTCATTTCAAACATGAAACACATAGAATGCTCCTGACTCTAAGAAGAGAAATTCTGAACAGGTAGACAACTTAGGAAGGACAAAGTCAGGTGGATATTTCATCCTTTTAGACTCCATCAAAAATCTTCTCTGGAATCAATTATCCAATTGTTTTATAGGATTTAATAAGCTGTTAAATGTTTTACAAGTTTTCATGGACCTTTTTCTTTGTGTCTATGGCCTGAATACTTAGTTCAGAATAGTTTCAGTTGGGAATGTAAAGCAGGTAGAAAAGCCACTGACTCACTTCCTCTTCACAGTTGATCTCTTTCCTCGATTGTCTAGTGTTCTGTTAATTTAGTATCTGCTCTTAGATTAGTTGTCTTTCTCATCTTTGTTTTGGAAAGATTAGAGGTACAGAGAAAAATCAAGAGACTGCCAAAAACTTTAACTAATACATGTTTTTTAGCTCTTGAACTATTCATCAGAGGATTGTACTACATTAGTCAGAGCCTGCCTTTTCTAGCCTCTGTCATACCCACATTATGACAACATTGTAGTCCCTGAAGTTATAACATGCACAACATAACTACAAGAAGCTATGTAACTATAGTCCTGCAAGAGCAGTTAAATTAATTTCCTTATGTATTAGCACTTGCAGGTTTAACTTGTGTGTGATCACAGACTTTTCTTTTTTTCAAAATACTTTTAATAGTCATGATGCTATGATGTATAATGTTAAACATTGATTTTTAATACTGTGCAATTAAAATAATATAGAGCTTTATTCCTAGAAGTTATATGTGACTTTTTTATAGCTTCCTTTTCTGTTTTCATCATATCGATGTTTCTTTACATTCTTGAGCATGCTTAGGATATTTATAGTATATTTTCAAGATCCTTAATTTTGTGATTTCTGAGTCCACTTTTATTAATTGTTCTCTTGGTTATGTGCCATATTTTCTTTCTTCCTTGCTTACCTGGCAAGTTTTTATTAGATGATAGATATTATGAATTTTATATTGTTGGTGGTATATACAGAACAGTCTTTATGAAGTTTTATAAGGGAGATTTGGAAGTTATACAACATCATTATAATGTGAACTGCCACTAAAAAAGATTCATATCAATTCAGGCAGAGATGCTGATCCCATCTCTCAATGGGAGTGTATCAAAGAAGTTGTGTTTTTTTTTTTTTAATACCTTTTACGTATTTATTGTTTCTTCCTGCTTGAAATAGCTAGAGTGAATTTTGTGATTAACTCTTGACTAACTTCAGAAATTGGTGTGGTAATTTGGGTGCTGCCTTAAAAATGAAGTTAAAATGTATGGAATTCACATTAGGTAATTATGTTGTAAGAAGCAAAGAAGATGCTGCCATGGCTAGAGAACTGGAGTCATCACACTTAGTAAAACATTTGGTAAAATTATCGCTTGTGATAACTTAGAAGGCAGCATCTCTCTATGGGAAAGTTTGAAAGGCGGTAACATGTGTGGAGGCTACTATTGATGACATTTAGCAATGTAACATGAAAGAGATTAGCTAAAGGAGGAATTGACTGGTTTTCAAGCAGAGATCCAAGGTAAAAGAGAAAGTTCAGAGCTCAAGTGCATTACAAGATTTGAAAAACTGACTGTTTCTTGAAACCAAATATAAGAATAGGTTGTAAAAGGTCTCAAGTTGCCACCATCTAGTAAAACTATTCATTAAAGAAAATGAATCACTTGTATGGTAATTATGAGATTAATAAGGATGTTATCCTTTTCTACTACTATTGTTTCAGGTCAATTCAATCACATCATCAATACTTTTAGAAAGAGAGAGAAGGGAATAGGAAGTAATAAAATAGTTAAGCTTGAATACTCCAGGAAACAAATCTGTGTATAGCTACTGGTGGTAAGGAACTAAATAGATAAATGGGAAAGAAACACAAGCTTAGAATTAACTTTGTTAGTACTGGTGATCTTTGAAAAAGCAAAACTATTTCCTGCTCCAGCACTGGGAGTTAAAGGAATGGGAAGAAGATAACATGTTAGTTTTATATCTACTTTGCTGACTAATGAGAATACTCTTCTGAATCTGATGATAAGAAATGAACATCACTGTTTGTTTTTGAACGTTGAATTGAATGCATAACTGGATGAAACTTTGGGAGAGAGGGTGATGAGTTCTACATGTGAGAATGAGTCATGTTTATCTAAGAATGTTTAGTTGGTAAGTATATGATAGTAAGAGGTTAGAGAGTAGCAGCAAGTTTGTGTGTTTATTAATTTAGTTCTTCCTGGACACATAGCTAAAGTTTTTGGTCTTCATTGACATTAGATGTAACTATATGACTAAATTCTTGTTCTTAAAATAAAACCAAATGATGTAAGCTATTTTCTGACCAGATATATGAAAATCTTCTGATGAAATCTTTTCACTTTCTCTTTCTCAATCTGCTTAATGAGTTCTAAGAGTTATTATACATTTTTAAAGAATAGATAAGAGAAGGGAACCTTATTGATGTTTGCATTAGAAATGCTAGTTGTAACTTAGTAGTCATCATAGAAATAATAAAATAATAATAACTAATGTTTGTTAATGTTTGCTAGGCACTGTGTAGGTACTTGACTAATTTTACTTATTAAATCTGCACTACAACTCTTAAGAATGCAAATATATGTGTGTGTGTATGCACATAAATAGGTATCTAATTTATGAAAGGGTACCAGTATCCTTCACGATCTCTGCTGAAACTTTTATTTAGCAAGCTGGGATTAATGAGCAGCTTTATATATGTTACCAATGACATGAACTAAATGTGTTTCATGGAGTCTTGATGTGACAGTATTCAACCATGTAAAAACTGAATGGGTAACCAATGGTTAGCAATGCTGGGAAAACTAACAGAATGGTCTGATAGATTCTTTAAGAATGTTCTCATTAGTTAACAATGGTATTCCTCTAGTGCTGAAATAGATGGGATATCTGCTAAAGCAACTCAATTTATATAATTGAAAAAAAGAAAAAGAAATTTAGATTAGATTGTTGAAAAAGACCTGACTTAAAGTCACAATTTTTATTCATTTTCTATGTAATTCATAAAAATCTGCTTATTTGTGAATGGCTCCCTGAACAAGGAAAGTTTCTTTAGATAAGATTGGTAAATTAAATGGTACCTAAATTGACTATGGAAGATATAGATACTCTATGAACTTCTGGAAGCCCAGGAAGAAAAATCACAACACAGAACATGGAGTTTTGGAGCAATGCTCAGGTTGAAAATGTAATTAAGGTTATTAATCTGTTGACTTTTAAGTAGGGAATTATCTTTTATCTCCTCAGTGGGCCCATCTAATTAACTGAGACATTTAAAAACAGAAGTTATTCTCCAGCTAACATAGGGGTAGAAACTAGAGATTTGAAACTTGAAAAAGATGCACTATTAATGCACCATTGCTGACTTGAAGATGAAGAGGATCATATGTCAAAGGGACAGTGACCTCAGTATTATAACCTTGATAAGCTGAATTCTGTCAACACCTTGAATGCTCTTGGAAACAGATTATCACTAAGAGCCTCCAGAAAAGAGCTCAGCCCTCTATATATCTTAATTTAAGCCTTATGAGACCAAGAACAGAAAATTAACTCATACCAGTAAGTCTTATTACCTACAGAATTTTGAGCTAATTAATGGGTGTAATTTTAAGTCACTAAATTTGTTCATAAGAATAGAAAACTAATACATTATCTGATACACTAAGCTCCAATGTCAGGTATTTATGGTGGTAAGCCATCAACAAATGGAAATGTTGGAATAAATAAGTATGAGCAAGTTACTCTAATACCAAGACACTTGCTACTGTTACATTCAACCTCTCTCAATTCTACCTATTGCTTCATGGAGATTTACCTATGATTAGCAGGGTTCACATTTTGTATTGGTACCAACCTGAATACAATCATTACAATCTCACTCAGGGTTGACCAAGAAAAACTGGGGGGATAGGAATAATGGAAATACTCCAAATGGGCTAAACATCGCTATGTAAAGTTTGTGTTGAAGGAAAAGTGGCCAGATGCATGGATTTATATTTAGTTATGGGCAAAGGCTAATTTGAAGGAATGGCCTGAGAACTGGAAAAACAAGGCTGGCGAGTTTATTGCCAAAACATATTTGGAAAAGTATATATAGAATATTCTCATAGAATACAATTGTATAGCAGAAGATATTTACCCAATAGAAGCTCACAGTATTCAAGTAAACACAAGGATCCATTCTGTGAATGTCAAGTAGCCTTTCTCTTAGTCACCCTGCACTCATAAACGAAATGTTCATGATATCAGCAAAAGAGCATAGTTATAGATTATTGAACATCTACTCAAGTCTGCTATGTTTATTACTTCCAACAGAATGTCCAACTTGCTAATGATAAAGGCCAAAATTGAGATTTTGACATGACACTATTACGTGACTAAGCTAATGACATTTGATCACTTCTACTTTGAAGGAAGTGATAATTTCTCCCCTTTGAAATAGCCCTTAGTCTAATATGGATCTGTATTTCCTATTCACAATACTTCTGTTAGCACTACTCTGGGTAGACTTTTCAATACTATTTTGTTTCTGCCACCTCAAACAAAGTAATTTTTTGATAGGGAAATAGTGATAAACATCTTTCATTTAGGGGATTAAACAACGCCTTTATACATATTATCATTCAAACAGGCTAACTGGGTTTGATGGATTTTATCGCATGCCACGTCAGTCATGGAATCATGTAATGAAAGAATGACTTAATGGTAGAATGGAGTAGCTTATTAAAGACACAGTTGGTTGACAACAAATTGCTGCATTGGGTACAGTTCAAAAGATGCACTGTTTGTTTATTTGGGGTAACTAGTGGGATGTGGAATTTAAGGCAGCCTTCTATCATAACTAGTGTGCTCATGAACATTACGTTCTTTTCCTAGGATTTTAGGCTCTGCTGATTTATATGTAAAGTGGAATATTTCCACCCAAAACATAATAGTTATCTCATTGAGTGGGAAAATTTTGACTTCTTTGCAGCCACTTCTGTCTTCTCAGTCACAGATGCAACAGTCAAACAGAAACTACTCTTTAGGGTGACTGAACTTAATTATAAAGATAAACATGGTTATTAAAGTACAGGATGGCCAGTTAAATTTGAACTTCAGAATCAACAAATGCAATACTCAGGATATATTTACCTTAAATAATTATTTATCTGAAATTCAAATTTAATTAAGCTTTTAGTTTTTAATTTTTTTTAAATTGAACAGTTCTAACTGGAGATAAGGCAATATATTCCTGGGAAACCAGAGAATTCTCTGGTACTCTTTAACTTCCTTTCCTTTCCATTTCAAACCATTTTAGTTCATGTTCTCATCATCATACAGATGACTGCTATAGCCATAACAGGCATGCTTGCTTTGATTTTTCCTCTACAGTTAATCCTGTATACCAAGAATAGAAAAGCCAACCCCAAACAGCTAATGTACCATATTATTTTCCTGCTCAAAAAGCATCAAGAACTCTTCCTTGCTACAGAGATAAAATTCAAACCTCTAAGTATCAAATTCAAAGCCTTTCATGCTTCATGCTCTTTCCCCACAACATCCTTAAGTGAACTCCTAAATCCATCCAGAGTTATTTTCTCACTGATGCATGTTTTCTCACAAGAACTTACCTAAATCTGAGATTTAAAGTGTTCCATCTTCTGTCAAAGTTTCTCTTATCATTCAAACGATAAAAAGTAAATTCCTCTGAAATAATACAATAAGATAATGTAGAGTTGTCCTTATTTCTCTACATGTATTTTCCCAAATTGCCAGTAATCCCTGTCTTTGGGATCACATTGAAGTTTTGAAATATTTTAAATTAATAAGTTTTGTGTTAGCTTGTATTGTTTGCTAGCATTGGTGCTAAGTTCTTCATATACATAAGATTTTAACTTAACCACTAAATATATCTAACGTTATGTATACAATTTTGATCTTCATTTTAAAAGCATTAAAAAGATAAAGCAAAATCAAGGAACAAAGAATGTTACAGAACCTAAAAAACCAAGTTCATGGGTCCAAGACTAAAGCTATGATACTGAAGCTTTGGCGCTTCAAACAGAGGGAGTTTATTGCAGGGGGATAAACAAGGAGGCAAGTGAAGAAGTTCAAATTTACCTCCTTGTTTATATAAGGGGCAGGGCTTATATTGGCTTAAGTCGTGTGGTTGAGAACAACAACAAAAAAGTAGTTGGTTGAGTTTGATTGGTTGATTTCTGCTGTAGCATGGTGTGGCCTGAATTGGAGTCCAGATTGCTACTTAACTGAGCCCCTCTCTTTTCTAAATGTTGTTCATCTAACTATGAAATTGGGTATCTTAGTTCCATCTTCTACGACTATGTTTTGGTTCAGCAATGAGAGATCAGTGAACACTTTGCTGAGCCTGCATTCTTAAACACAACTTATTTGTCAATTTATATAAAATCTGACATTTCCTCATTTGAAATGGTTAGGGTTATTTTTGTTTCATTGTTTTGTTCACAAAGCCCACTCTGTTGTCTTTGTGAGATAAGTAGAAATAGTACAAGACCACCATGACCATCAAGGATCCAATAATTTAAGTTCACTGGCCTAAGGTCAAACATGCTTAAATGGCAAAGTTGGAATTTAAAACCAGGCAGTCTGGCTCCAGAGCCTGCGTGTCTAACTACTCTATTAGAATATGTTTATAAGGAATACCTTTTACTGATTTAAAAAAAAAAAAAGAACCAATAAGGCAAACTTCACTTACCCTTTGATTTATCAATTTTCAAAGCTCAGGTACTCACCTAGAGATAACTACATCAAATTGAATCATATTTTTTTTTCAAATTTTTCTCTGTATTTCTATGTCTATAAATACCCATAGAAAACACATAGAATTGTTTATGCTTTAATATACATAGCATACATGCCACACATATAAACAAACTTTTTTGACAATCATTTTACATGTCTCTTTGGGAATATATTCTGCAGGCTAGATATCAAAAAAGTGAATTTTTAATTCTCAAGTGTGCACTCAGTGATATTATATATTTTATTTAATCCTAATTGATACTGAATTTTTCAACTTCTTAAAAATTTGATGATAAAAATTTCTAACTCATTGCTTGTGTTTTTCCAAACACTGTTATTTGAACTTGTTTTCATACATAATTGACCATATTCATGTTTTGTATGTGGATGGCTCATCTATTTTCCTTCCTTATTTCCATTAGATTGTTCATCTTGTTCTTACTGATTTCAGGACTTTTATATATCTCAACACAACACTTCTGTCTTTTACATTCACTATAAATTTTTCCCCTGGGCTTTTGCTAGAATTTTAACTTTATTTAAAATGCCTTCTTTTAACTATTTGCAGTATTTTGTTTCACGAGGCTTCCACACCCCCCCCACCCCATATTTAAAACTTTGCAACTCATTCTATACCTAGCACCTGGAATGATCTTTCAAATCAGGTGTTAGATCATGTCACTTTCCTACTAGATCTTGTCTTCCCGTCCCAAACACTTTACTCTGATGTTAGGTGTCCTTTGTCTTACATTCTCTGCTCTTGAAAATATCACACTTAACTATCCTTCTCAATGTATTTTTTCTAGTCCTGGGAATAGCATGCTTGCTGGTCTTTAAATAATGCTGTCTATCCAAAATCAGGTGCTATAGACATGCTGTTCCCTCCATATGGAACTTTGAACTGGGCTGATAGTATAAATTGAATTCCTAGCTCCTCAGTCCCCAATCAGTGGGTGTGTGGTGGACAGAAATCAGCATTCAAACCAAAGGACTAGTGTTATTGTGTTTTGGGGTTCCTTGGTTCTTGACTGTGACTGTGAAAAAATTCAAAGTCATGTCTAGGCAAAATAAAGCAAAGTTTATTTACACATAGTATAGGTAGGTGTGGGCAAAGTCCATGGAAGAAAAAATTAAAGGAATGGCAGGGGATTATGCCTCACATGAGGTGCATCCCTTTCTGGGGTTTACCGTAGGGTGCTCTAGGGGTTTTGATTCATCAGTCTGGGCAGGAAGAGGTCAATGGCACAGTAAACTGCTACCATCACTCTGTAGGCAAGAGTTACAGGTGATCAGGACTTTCTAATGCAGACAACTGAAGTAGCTTTTTCAGGATGAAGAGGAAAAATTTACTAAAGAAGAAAAATGTTTAGGAAATGTTGGATTTTTTTCTTTTTAATGGAGGACTTGGTAATTTGACAGAAGGATTTATAGAAAATAATTGCTGAAACAATTAGAAATAGAAAAAAATATTAATTACAATTCTTTCTTGGTTTCTAAAAATTGTTGCTGTCATATTGATGCTGGGCAAAACTAAGGGGGCCTCAGAAACCCCAAACTGTTAACAGGAGAAACCCATGTTGTCCATTCTAAGGATTTGTACATCCCATGTACATAAAATCAAATAATAATTCTTCTGTGCTCACAGATTTTTAATCAGAGAGAACTTCAGTGGGAATAAAGAGACGGAGAAGTAGAGAACAGAAGACTTTCAAAATACAGAATACTGATCATACTCTGAAAATCAATCATCCCATCATGGGCAGCCATTCTACCAAACAGGTAGGGGCTAAAGCAGAGAAGCCAAGACCCAGGAGTAGAATAACCAGGAGAATGAATCCAAGATGACATCCCAGGAAGTACAAGCAAGAGATTGTGCAGTACCCAAGGGCTGGGAGAGGAGAGAACCAAAGTTCAAAATGTATCACCCAAGCAGAATCCACCATGAGATCAAGATGGCTGCTGTCAGTTTCTCAGGAAAGGATTGTAGTGACTGTTAAAGTGCCAAAAGACTGGATAAAATGCTGGTGGCAGAACCCAGTTGAAGGGGAGTTCATGGGACCCGAACAGAAGCAGGAGCCCATCCCCCTGACGGGCAGCCATGCAGAAGTCAGAGCAGAAGTGATAGGACTCAACACCAAATGCCACCAGCTCTTTTTAAAAGTCTGCCCCTATGCTTTGCTCTGCCTTCGGATCTAGCTGTCCCATACATTAAGTCAGGGGATGGAGCCGTGAGACTTGCTGGTCCCTTACAATATGAAGAATATTAATGGCATATTAATTTTAAAAACATAATTTAAGAGAGAAAATAGAAGTTGTAATTGGTTGCACTTTTATTTCCTGAGGCAGTATATATGTTAGGATTCAGTGGCAGAGTAAGAACCCCTCTAAGTGAAATGAAGAAAAGATTTATTATATTATTATGATTTCCACAGTTGTGGTGGAATCTGTTAAAGAATCTCTGAAAGGTTGTAATTTCTGTTCTTGGAGGCAGACTTGAGGCCAATTGTGGAGAGAAAGAGGGCAAAATAGAATCAACAAGAACAGGCTGGAACCGGACTCTGTCTCTCATAGGGCCAATATCTTACTGCTCCAATCTTGAGTAACCTCAGAAAAATCTAGTGTTCTGCCCACAGGCCTTCTCACCTGGCTACACCACAGCAACTAAGACCGTTTTGGCATGAGTGGAGGGATGGGCACTCCTGGACTTAGAAAGGAAAAATTAATTTGAAAGTAACAAAGATATCCTTAATAGTCCTCTCTACTTGACTAAACTTTAGAGAAGTGACTTCCTGACAACACAACTTTGACCTCCCTTATTTTAAATCACTTACTTTAAAAGATTTAGAATTGTACCTTCTGTCTCTGTTTCTTTGAAATATATGTAAAGCTCTCAATCTTGCCAGTTTTATCATCTTGGAAATGACTTTCTTAAAGATCTAGGAACCACCCCTTTGAAATGTAAACACAGAAGGAACTAGCACCTTAATCTCTCAGTCCCTGTGGGAGGATAGGGGCTGACTTTGTAGACACCAATTAGCAAACTAAGAAGGCCTTATCATAGAGAAAAATATATACAAATTTAGGAATAAGTCAATGACCTGGCCTCATCCCTTCCTCCTAATAGTCTCTATTATTTCACACTAGCACTTAAAATTTCTATTTTTGCTTTTAGATTAAGAATTCTAGTTGACAAAACAAATCCTTGAATTCTGACTTTTGAACTAAGATTGTTAATGCAACTGAGTAGCACTCAGGGATCCCAAACTGTGAACTGGTGCATTCTTTAAAAGCAATTCAGCTATCCATGTGGACAAAGGCAAAGGCAGCAGATCCTTAGTGTGCATGTTAGATTTTTAATATAATTGGACACACATAGAGAGAGAAAAAAGGATCTCAAATAATAGTTTGCTAATAACATGCTCCAAAATTCCCTACTATTGGGCAAATGCCCAGCCAAAGAGGATTGGCTAGAATTATGGTCACTGAGGCCTGAAAGCTTGCCACAATTCTAATGTAGAAAAGCTGATACCATTTAATACCAACCCAGTGAAATAAATTAAAAATAAATGAAGTTATGTGATTATGAACTTGAGTCACGATGTTGCTGACCTATTTGTGTTGTATTGCTCACACTTAGAAAGCCACAAGATTGTTTCCACAAAGAAAGCCATTTGTAAAGGAAGAATAGCAGTATTTTCAAGACATAATCTCCTTGTCTGCCAAATGAAGGGGGATTATATAGGAAGGAAAGCAGCATGAGGATGTGAGGAGCTGGGGGTGGGCTTTTCACTTTAGGGTCTGGGAAGGCACCAGCAGGCCTGGGGTGGTAAGTATTAAGACTGACAGTGACCTTCCTGGAGTAGTTGTTTTTTTCTGTGTTATCAGTTTTAAATGATCTGAGAGTTTTCTTCAGGACTGCTGTTATCAGAATCCTCAGAGGGAAATATTTCACTATGCATGAGACAAGCCATCACCACAGCCCTGAGAAATGTAGTCCAGTGGCTTCTAAGTAGGGGTTGGGTCATTAATCTTGATTCAGATCTTACCCAAAGAGAATAAACATTTGATATCAAACTGCTTGTGGATTAGAAAGAATTACAATAAATGGATAAAAATTGTCGTTTATTTCAAAACATATCTGCCTACTTGGTATAATATCTTTGATGTGTTGTATAGTACTAGAGTACTTATATTTCATATTATTAAAATGTATTAGTGTCTTATAAATGCTTTTGGTAAGTGGATCTTCCAAACTAGGTTTGAGTTCCTACACTGAAAAAAATGTTTACACTGCCTTTGACATTAAATAAGACTGTGTCCTACTCATAGAAAGAACTCCTAACAGTTTTTCTGAAAAAAAAAAAAAAAAAAAAAAATGCGTAATATAATGACTTCTTAAAAAATAATTGANATAAGACTGTGTCCTACTCATAGAAAGAACTCCTAACAGTTTTTCTGAAAAAAAAAAAAAAAAAAAAAAATGCGTAATATAATGACTTCTGAAAAAATAATTGAATTAATTTTGAATTCAGCACTCAATCAAAAATATCATGGCAAAGGAAAGAAACAAATTATATAAACAAATGAAGGACATCTTTTTGGTGTGGTTCAGTATTTAGACCAAAAGACAGCATTTGGGGTATATCCGTGAGAAGTCTCAAATGCATTATCCACTAGCATGATTATTTTATAACCAAGGGCTAATTATCAAAAAATTTTAAGGCAGTTAATTAGAGAATTTCTTTTTAGGATGAAATTATTTTCAATATTTATTTTCCTTTTATTTCATTTTGTTCAAAAATTCTAGACTCAGGGAAAAGTGGCTCATGTACATACATACCTCTTTTTAGGGTACCAAAATGTTCCACATTTGTAATATGTATGTACATATCCATTAGAATCATAGCTTTTTCTCATTGTGAACCTGAGATGATCTCTGCCTTATTCAAACTGCTGCCCAATTGGTTTCCATGTTGGATCCTGACTGACTGCACCCTCCCTCATTCATGCCTTATCCTAAAAAACATCGTCCTCTTTATCTCTAAGTTGTTGCCTTAGCATGTCTGTTTCCTATTCTGTCTATCCTTCTCCTCCACTATTTTCCCTCCAGTCATACATCTAAATCCTCTCAGAAGCTCTCTGGTTTCCTTTTCTTTTTCTTTTTTTAAGATTTATTTATTTATGCATACAAGAACTGGTGTATAGGTTAGAGGTTAAGGAGGTGCAATGAGAAGATTCACCAGAGACAGAGTGGGGAGCAGAATTGGTGCATTTCCTGAAATGCACTGCTGAGGTAAACAGTGGATGGAGACAGGAGAGGTCTACAGTGCCATGAGGGTCAGCTCTCTGGCTGGGGATTGAACTCATGCTGCAGTGGATAGTGTGAGACGTAATCCCTTGTGCTACTAGGGAAATTTTCTGGTTTCTTAGCACTTCTTATAAAGGAATCAGTTGTCTCTCACTTTAAAGTACAGTTGTAATGTGAAAAGTTAACATTTGTGGAAACATTTTATAGTGGGTCTAGAAACACCAAAGGGACACTACACTAACCTGTCATTTTGAACTGAGCCAAAGACCTTTGAACTGTATCAAAAGGATAGTTTTATATTTGGTTATCATAAATATGCTGCAATAAACATAGAAGAACAGGATTCCTTTCAAATTAGTGTATTTATGTCCTTTAGGTAGATACCTAGGAGTGGAATTGCTGGGACATATGGTAAGTCCATTTTTAGTGCTTTGAGGAACTTCCACAGTGCTTTCCATAGGGATTATTCTAAGCAAAGTGAGGCAGAAGGAGAAAAAGAAATACCAGATGGTTTCACTTATATGTGGCATCTAAGAAACCAAAGGGTCAGGAAAAAAAAGACAAAATTTGCAAGCTGATCATAGATCTGAGAAAAACAACAGGCTAGGAGGAAGAAGAGGAGTCAAAATAGGGGAGGGAAGAGCACAAGGGAATGTCGGGATGGATCATGAGTGCTGCAATGGTGGGAGAACTATGAGGGCAGAAATAAAATACTACCCCAAAATTAACAAACATGTAGGAAAATAAGTAAGTAAATAAATAAATACCAAAAAAAGGGTAGTTTCAAAGCATTAAACAAAGAATTTCTTGAGAAGTTATCGCACTCATTGAGACAGATGATAATTGACTTTTTATAAGAGAATACCATTGGTAATTATATAAATTATATAAAGCCCAAGAGTTTAAGCCTGTTGATAATAATGTCTTTTTTTTAACCTCTTACCTCAACTTCTTTTCTTCTTGTAAAAACCTGTGTTTTTTTTTTCTGTCTTTAAATTATCCACCTGTATCTGTATCCCTGAGTTGCAACACTTTGACCCTATATAAACTGTATAAACTTGGTGTTTTTTATTTACTTCTGGATTTCAGCATTGACCATAGTAAGAAAGGTCCATAAAGAAGCCAATTGTATGTAAAAGGTGTTTTTATCCCAAATCCCTCATAATACTGAACTCTAAATATTTCCTTTTCAACCCCCATTTAGTCTGCCACCTAGTTCAGTATTAGTCTCTATGATATAGATAATATTTCTTTGCAGTAAATTGTGCTTATTTAACACATTTAACGACCAGCAATAGAGGTCACAGACACTTTTCTAAGTGATTTTCAAGTTTCACCAACAAACTTCAAGTAACATTAACAAAAGTTTTATGAGGAAAATGTTCTTATTACCACCATTTTATGATTTAGGTAATTTACCAAATTATTGCTACTGAGGGGCACACCCAGTCTTGAAACCTAAGAAACCTGGCTACAGAGACCAAGCTCTTAAATTCTATATTTTGTCCTCTATAAATAGGATGAGAAAGAGAAAACAAAAGAAAAATTCATCTATAGTAAATAAATCGGAAAGATAGATTAAGAAACAGAACTGCAAAGATAAAGCATGACAAAGAATGAAAGTAATCAGAGGGGGAAAAATGAGGAACAGAGGAATAGAGAATGATAGAAATAAGTTCAAAGAGTCAGGAACAGAAAAAAGTCCAAAGTAGCACAAAAGTCAAGACACGGAAGTTTTAAAAAGTTTAAAAAATTGAAATATCTTGATTCTGAAATGCAAATGACCAGGAGTTAAAATCCAACGTTTTTAAAATACATTATAACAAATCAACAAATATGCTAAAATAACTTAAAACAACCATAGATAAAAAGAGTTTACATTTAGAAAAATATGTTCATGAATAAGAATGGTGAGGAATAATTTAGATGAAACTGTGGACAAAGAATGTTAAAATGAGTAGCTTAGCAACACTCCAAGGTCTAGGAGAGATTTTAAGAAATAATTGGCAACATCGACTGTTTGTAGGGAGACCCTAGGATTTTATTTTTAAGTTGTTGGTGGCATGTGTGCTAGCTGCACTTGAAAATTGACGTGCTTTTGAACTGAAGGCGCTCTAGTCTCTAAATTGCCAGTACAAGGGTTATTTCAGTGAAATCCTCATGTGCAAATTTTATACTAGAATAATATACAGACCTTTTTCAAGCTACAGTTGCTGTTGGCTATTCGAGAATGAATATGACTGCAAAAAGCCTCTATGGAGAAAATGTTCTTGTCCCCTCTTTACAGCAGGGTGAACACATGCATAAAGCATTTGGAAAGCAGGCTAACATCATCCATTTATCCATGTGCTTGTTCTTGAACTGGGGATTTGACTATAGTAAAGTGTTAGTGTCACCAATCTGGCAGCCTGCACTACTATCAGTTGTCAGTTGTGACTTCTGTTCTGCAGATGGCCCAGAAGAAATTGGCAGAGGTTACTGCATATTTCTCAAGAATCTCTGACTAGCTGTTTGTAATATGAGAGTCAGATGTCATTGTGGTATCTTCCACGTGGGGGGAAGGACTTCACTCACATCTCAAATCAATCACATATGATTACAATGGGATTTATTGGGGGAAAGTTCACATTGCGGTGATATAAAAATACAACTCAATTGGCAGTAGAAGGGGAGTTTAGGAACCACTAAGACCAGGTCCTCAGTTCATGAGGCATTTAGGGGGTCTCGAATTTCCCTCCTTGAGGGGAGAGAGTTGCTTTTCTGGGCTGTCTCCATTGATGATGCCAAAATATGAAGTTTCAGGATTCCCCAGGGACATGGAGTCCAAATCATCTCGAATTGGCTTAATTCAGTTCTATTGTTTATACTGCTTCAGAAGTATATTATCAGAGCCACCTGTTAAGTTTTTGGGTTTGGTTTCTACACAACTACACTTTCAATTTTCTGTGATTCATCTATCTATTAATGTTCTCAAAAGTAAGTCACTATTTTCATTATATTGATTATATTTCTATATATACTTCTATATATATTGATTATATTCTCTCTATATATTATATTTCTATATATAGTATAGGTTCAAACTTCTTTAAATGTATGTCACCATACCACATCTACCAAATAGCTTTCCACCAAAACCCAGTGGCATCTTCATGCTTTGCTCTCACTCCTCTGCCTTCTGGTAACCTCAGTTCCACTGTCAGAATTCAAGAGTTGGTTTTGGTTTGGTTTTGTCTGTTCCTTTGTTGTTTTTCCTTTGTGTTCAACATGTAAGTGTAATCATCCAGAATCTGTCTTTCTCTTTCTAACTTACATATTTCTTAGCAAAATTCCTTCCACTTGTCACACATGGCAAGACTTCATCTTTTTTATATCCGATTAATATTCTATTATGTTTATATACCAATCTCTTATGTCCAGTCATCCATCATTTAGCACTTAGGTGGTGGTATCTGTATCTTGGCTTTATAAATAAACTTAAATGGACATGGGGGTGTATATATCTTTTTGATTTAGTATTTTTATAGTCTTTGGATAGACATGTAGGAATGTAATTGCTGAATCATGAGGCAGATCTATTTTTCTTATTTTGTGAAATCTCTGAATTATTTTCCATAGGGGCTGAACTAGTCTACATTCCTACCAAGAGTTTCAGGGTCCTTATTCTACACATTCTCACCAAAATTTGTTGTTCCTGATCTTTTTGATATGGGTCATTCTCCTGTGTGTGAGGTGAGATGGTATCTCATTGTGGTTTTGATATGCATTTCCTTGATGATAACTGATGATGAACTTGTTTTCATTTGCCTGTTGGCTGTCTTCTGTACATTATCTTTGGAGAAGTGTCTGAGTTTCTTTACCCATTATTTAATTGGATTATTTGTGATTTTTTATGAGTTATTTATAAATCTTACATATCAACATCTCACCAAATGCATGATGTGCAAGTATTTTCTTTCATTCTAAAGGGTGTCCTTCTTTATATGATAGTTTCTTTTCTGTGCAAAAACTTTGTAGTTTGATAAATATTTTTGCTTTTATTTCCCTTGAAATTGTGGTCAAGTTTCCAAGGGCATCACTGAGGTCACTGTTGTAGAGTGTTTGTCTATGTTTCTATGTTTTCTTCTATGTATTTTTATAGTTTCAGGTTTTATATCCAAGCCTTTAAATTAATATACTTTAAATTAATATTTTGTTTATGGTGCGAGTGGTCTAATTTCATTATTTTGCAATGTAGCTATCCAGTTTTCCTAATGCCATGTGTTGAAGAGGATTTGCCTTCTTTGTGTGATCTTAACTTCTTTGTAATAAGTTGATGGTCTATATAAAAGTGAATTTATTTATTTTAAATTGTTAAGTCATTCCACTTCAGTTACACCCATTTCTCCATCAGTCAAGATCATTATAATATCAATACATATAGTACTGTCATACAACCACCATAGTTAAATGTTTCATTCTACAGTTACTTAAGTTTTGTTATTCATTCATTTGAACATGAGCCAACAGCTTGTATTTTTTTTACAATTTTATTAAATTATAATTGAAGTACAGCAAGCTACATACAGGTGATCCTAATTTATTGATTCCATATATATGAATTGGCCTACTTGCTAAAATTTGCTTATAATCTACAAATTAATACACATGGTACCTTTTCAAAGATAGCTGGACATATGCGGAACAGCTAAAATTTGAAAAATTTGCTTTGTCTTCTCATATTGTAAACAAATGTCATTTTTAAAGTCTATTCAGTGGCACATTATTTTTATTTTATTGATGATTTTGCTGTTTAAATACTCTGAAAAACTAATGCTGGTGCATGGAAACTAAGAGTTAAGAAGGCAGTGATCTTCCTTAGCAAGAAAATGCATGGTTAATATAAGCTTTGTTCAGCAAGAGTTGTAGTGCTTCTGGCCCTGAGCTCAATGTTAATGATTCAACAATGTGGTAAATCTAGAAAGAAGGAAATTTGCCACTCTATTTGTGAAGTTTATTTTAGAAAGTGCTAAACTTACATGTATAGATGAAACTGGAAAAACAAATGTAAATGTGGAATCTGAAATAACAAAGCTTAAATGGAATAATCATGAATGATGATAAAAAGATAATTTTTGTGGTACATCATTAAGCAGTATTCTGTCAGAACTTTGTTAGCACAGACTTTATTCATTTTAAATGACAAAGAATAACAGTTCTTTTAAAAATATGTAGCTGAGTGATGCCTTGTCTTGGGTCTCACACTGCTATCCATTGAGATATGGTTAGTGTGGCTACAATGTAGAAAATTAAGTCAGACTTTCTTTTCTAAAAGAAATGATGTATTGATGATACATGCTTCTATTATTGGCTTATGTACAGTTCTTATGAAAAAATATTAAGTTGGAAATATAAACAATACCTGAAAATTAACATTTCAACCTAGAATAATTCCTCTTCAGGATTCCTAAAATTTGTGTAACTTCTTATATTCTTTATTCAGGAATCATAATGAAATTTGTGCATTGAACTTTTGTCAGATAATTTAACATTCTTCTCCTCACATTGCACAGATTTCTGTAAACTTGCAGTCTTCATAGATTCTTTTTGTCAAGAGCTTATTGGAAACAGAAGTCTATTCTGTCTGCTAAATGTGAAACATTAAGATTCAAGTTCTAACCCAGCTAAGCTGTCAACAAAATGCAATGATCGGGCTGATGTCCAATTTTCTAATATTGACCAGGTTCTTTAGAATCCTAATAAAGTAAAGTAGCAATGACAACTGCAGCAAGAAGCATGCTTCATACACCTTCATGTTTTATGGGGACCGATATCAGTTTTCCCTGGCAACATGTAATATCTGCTTTCTTACCTGTAATGTGTTAGCATCAGGTTTGTGACAACTAACAGGCTCCCTAACCCGAGGCATTGCATCACCATGGAAATCAGGCAGGCACACTCCCATACTCAGAGCTCACACGTCCCACTTTTATGAAAAGTCCAAATGCTTGTGAGACCTGTGGAAATATTTCAGATGATGTGCTTAATAAAATCTTTCTGATTCAAGTTGGAAACAGTTTTATTTTCTCTTAAAAGCATGGGGTGGGAAAAGATAATAACGAGGGGTTGTTTTCTAGCTGACTGTACCTTCAGGGAAGACTGGCTTTAAAGAAAATGTTGAAGTTTCAACACATTTCTTTTATATTTTATATGCCTTGTGCTTGCTTAAAAGGTAATTTTTAAGTTTTTGGTAAACCAGACATCAGCTGTTTCCCTTAAGCTTTCTATGCCTTAGATCGGAAGGCAATTCTTTAGTTTTTAGTAAACTGCATAAAAGCTGAATTTACTTAGTTGATTGAAAATTTAGTATAAGTCAGGAATTTCTATCCCATATAATATATATACTGTTTCTAAATTTCTGCCATTTTCTAGGGTAATAAAATCTTGTGAATTCCTTGTCATACTGAACTCTTATCATTTCTGCTCCCTTCTGTCCATATCACATTTAATTTGACCAATACTCAATTACTTTTTCTTAATTTTCCATAATCCAGTCAGACAAATCATTCTATCAATGTAATTGATTATTTACAAACATGGAAGGAATTCTATTTTCTAATTTTCTCTGAAAATTATTTTATCTGAAAAATTTTTTGTCTCCTTTGAGATAGGGATTTTTCACTGGCTACATGTCTTGTAAGCCATGGCAAAGTACCTCTTTAATTAACATGCTCCGTGGGCCACTGTTCTCTCATTTATATCTCCTTCAAGTTTTCAGTGTTTAACTTGCAAGGCTGCTCAAAACCAGGTTTGTCCCTTTTAATTTAGTTTTTTTCCTTACCTTATTGAGATTGTGTGCCTTAATTTTTCTCTGGGAGTTTATTTTCATATCAAAAGAGTCACTGATGTGTCTGATGAAATGAAATGGCCCCATTCTCCTTTAGCTGACCCAAACATTGGATAGTTTTTTCTTCTGCATTCCTCTTTGGTATATGAGGTTAACAAAAAATATGGGCAATAATAATTTCTCTGCTAGAAATTAAGCATACATTCCCCAAAATGTCCATAGCTTACTCAGTCAGTTTGGGATTTAAATTAGCCAAGATGTGGTACATTTGAAACAGTCTGGATTTTCTCTGTTCCTCTGATGAAAATTAATTCGTGTTACCATCATTTTTTAGGTTAGATTTCACTATTGTGGGCATTTGATTTTGCACAGGCAGGAATTATGGAAAAGAGAGGATCAGAAATAGTTTTCTTAAATATTTTCTTAATGATTATGTGTTTAATATATTAGTCTTTTAGTTTTGAATGAGAACATGGTTAAATGGTACCGAATTATTTTCCCATTGCTGGGTCAAGAAATTTCCAGTGCAATAATAGTTCCAATGAATATACAAAATCAAGGTAAGACATATGATGCCAGTCCTCTTTTGAACTTTCTTTTTAGTCTTATTTCCAAGTCAAAATTATAAATATACTGCTATATATGGCACAGATCAGAACCCCCAGGTGATCAATGAATATTCACTAAATCTGAAAGGAAAAGCATGAAATTTCTCCACTCCATGGTTGGTTTTTAAACTTGTTTATTTACTTATTATTCATTTCCCTTCTTGTTCCTATAAATTTTATATTGTCAGATAGCACAAATTAGAAATAACAGAATGGGTGAAGAACAATGAAAGAAGGAAGGACTAAAAGAGCACATTCATTGGAATTAGGAATAAGAGTTGAACAAAATATAAATATATCATAAGATTTTTTTTAACTTATGTATACCAAGCAGTTGGTAAGCAATTATAATTTGATGCAGCTCTTGACTTGTTCACATAGGCCAGAGCCATAATTTGCAGATTTAATTAGTTGCCCATAAATTTGTTGATGTTATAACAAGTTCATATTAACTTTGACTCTTTTGACAATGGCATATGCAGAAGTTTAGAGAAAAAACAGAAAGTAAGTTGTCAAGTATTTTCTCTTCCTGGAATGTCTCCATAGTGCTCACATTTATTGGTAAAAAATGCTAACTTTGACTTCTTCAGGAAAAGACAAGAGATTACCAGATAAAACTTTGGTAAAAAGTCTTTGCAAACACTCTTAAATTCAGTGACTTCTGGGTAGAAATAAATTTTGAGTCAAATATTAAGTGTAATCTAAAAAGGGAGGTTCCATGTTCCCTGCTCCACCTAATAGCAAGCTGACCTGAGCAGCCAGAAGAAACTAAAAGGAACTTGGAGGGAAGATTTAAAGAGAAAACTCAGAAAAGGCACTGGGAGAAGAAAAACTTGTGAAGAAGAAGCTGTGCTTGTTTCTTTCTTTTTTTTTTTTTTTTAAAGATTTATTTATTTATGCATACAAGCACTGGGGTACAGGCCAGAGGTGAGGGGGTGGTGAGAGAATTCACCACAGAGAGCGCGGGGAGCAGAACAGGCAGATCAACAGAAGCACACTGCTGAGGGGAGCAGCGGGCACAGCAGGAGAGGTCTGCTGTGCCACGTGGGTCCCTCCCCTGGCCGGCAGCAGGGATCGAACTCATGCTGTGGTGGTTGCGGTTTGCTTCATAGTGCATTGCTTAACCCACTGCGCCACCAGGGAGGCCCTGTGCTTGTTTCTTGACCTTGACCTTGCACCAAGGGGCTATGGAAGAGAACTCTTGAAAGAAACGGTGAGAAACCCACAGGGAGTCTGACAAAGTCAGCCTTTATTTTAATTTGCACTTTGATTTTGCTACTATTCTTCCAAACTTGCTTGGTCCCTTTTGCCTCTCTCCTGTGGTTCCCCACCAGGAGGTGCCTTAGACTTCTGGCAAGTTTTCAGACATCAGTGACCCCACTTTGGGTCAATCATGTTTGACTGGACATTTACCCAAAAAGGGATGGGTAACCTTGGGTGTTTTCACTGGGAAACTATTATCCTTTCTCACTTTCTCTCTTTGTTGCATACTAATTCTAATAAATTTCTATTAACATTTTTCCACATTAAGCATGTTTTGTTTTTATGTGGCAAACAGCAGAATCCATTTAGAGCATGTAAGTTTGAGGGGCCCACAGGATGCCCCTTAATCTGTCCACTAACATTATGAAAAAAAGTGATTTTGATTTCAGTCACTCTGAACTGATTTTCTGGGCTTTTTGTTAAGGCCATTTAAATTAGTCACTCAAATTAAGGGGTTAGGAAATTTGGGATATAAAAGGAATTAAATGTTACTGGCATATGCATTTGATTGCTTTTGTAGACAATACATGAAATGTGCTAGTATAGGATTCATTGATAATATAAAATGAAAAAAATAGGGCTTTTGTTCATATATGTATGTGTATATGTATGTATGAGTCTGTAATTGAACTAAACACTCACTGTGTTTGCATGCTCTAGGGTGGATATGTATATAATAAATTGTCATTTGTAATATTATTAAGATGAGCATGTTAATATGGGTAGTACTCCAGACATTTAGAATAACAAAATTGAATACATACACATTCAAATTTAGTTTGATTTTGACTTTTAAAGTCTCATGCTCTGCTGACTGAGTTAACCAGGCATTTTCTAGATTTTGACTTTTAGATAAAAGTGTATCAGGTAATATAAAGTGCAATCAAGTCTTTAGAAATATGTTGTTCAAGTACTGCTTCTTAGGGGTTATTATAAGAGTGTGTGGAGAGGTAAGGTGTATGTTTTCATAAATTAGTGTGTAAAATAGTACCCTTTATTTTCTTAAAAGGAACGCCATTTATTAATGGCACAAATATTTATTAAATTTACTAATTATTGAAATTAAATTTTTATTTTTGAAGAAATGTTGCATCTGAGTTAAAACTTAACTCCTCTGATCATATTATTATAAACTTGGTCAATTTCTATGACCCTTATTTCTGTGTCCTCAACTATAATCTAAAGATAGAATAGTGTTTAACTGAAGAGGTTACACTGGGGATGAAATAATACATGTGAATGCTTTTTAGGTTATCAGATGCATAAATTATAGTTTCATTGTTACTTTGTTACTTGAATGAAAGATGAATTCATATTTTGGTTAGGTACTTTCTTGAGAAACATACTGAGAAAATTGACTCTTCATCTGATGCATAAAAAGATACCTTTGCCCAGAGGCAAGGTGTAACCAGCTCCAGGGAATCATCTTTGGTTCCTACATGAAAAACTTCTAATATTGCAGAGTAGAGTTTATTTTTTGTACTAAGAAATATTGATTCTAAGACTTGATCATTTGCCTCTTCTAAATTTGCACCTCTCGTGTGAATGTAACTAACTCTGCACCAAGGGGAATAACTTTCCTTTATATATCACAGGCTAATGAGGAACTATTAACCTGTTTGTCAATATTATTCCTGAAATCTTTTCTCTGCCCTGCTCTCCTTCACTGTGAATACAAATGGTGTCTTTCATGTCGTCCATTGTTCTGTTACTTATTTAATGGCCTGGTGCTTACAAGAGGATTGGTTTTCATTTGCATTGTGTATGTGAAATTCACTGGAGCTTCAATCAATGTAATTGTTTAACAAACAATTAAAATTCTGAAAGTTACATAAACTGGTGTGCCTTGTACTCTGCTGTAGGGTTTGCTATCTTCATCACAGGTAGAGATAAAGAATTTCATTGGATTCTGTTTAACCTAATAGTATAACACTGTATCAATGCTAGGAGGTATAATGAAGGAAATAAACAATACATTATATTCAACTTTTATGGACTTCAGTTTAAATCAGCTGGTGTGGAGAATTTGCAGTGAAGTTACATTGAATACATAGTTGTTTCTTTGATTATTTTTACATACACAATAAGGAGCTGTATTTAGAACATACTATTGAAAATATTTACTCAAACTAGGAATCATTGAAAATCTTAAACTCTCCATAAATTTTAAAATAGACTAAAGAGCCAATAATAGGTGGATCGATTTTTTTACATAAATAAGCATTCTTATACTTTGCCATTTGCAAATACTGTAATTAGTATTGCTTTAAACTAAATTCATTTGTACAAATATGAGAAAATGTAGTTACCTTTCTCATTCTCATAGGCATGAGATACACTGAACAAATTTTGCTTTTTTAATTACTAAGAAAAAGACGTATCTAAGTAGGTTTTTAGATTACAACCCTGGACAGTCTTCATTCAGTTCTTTTTCTAGAAGGATAAATAACTTCACAAGTACAATAGGTTTTTTAGAAATTTGCTTTTAATTATCAAAATAATGCATATTTCTTAATGATAGCTTTGTAAAATTACTATAATAAAATATAAGACTGTTATTTACATATTTACTTAAAATTCCCAGGAATTAATGTGATATTGAGAAACACACTGTTAAGGCAGTTGTATAAATAACACTAGGGTAAAGTTTAATGAAAGAGGAAAATGAGAAGTAGCACATAAACTGTTCCTGATAAACAGGAAGAAAAAAACCAGAACATAATATGCAAATATTTATTCAATAGTATTGGATAGTAGTGTGATTTCCACAAGAGACATAATGAAGCTTTGCTTTTAGTTTAAGAAAGTCATTTTTCATCCTACATTCACACACAGCTAATGCATTTTTCCATTACACTGCTATAGTGTCTCTTGCCTTAGTTCTAATTCCTTTATCTCCCTTTGACCTGTTATTGACCTCAGCTCTAAATTGGCTGTACTCAGTTCTAGAAGTAAAGTTCTTTGATTCTGTGATTCTATTTCTGTTCTGTGCACATCAGCTGTATTTACCTTTTCCCAACAAAAGGAGGTAGTGATAATTTTAGATTCCATTTTTATTTCCTATCCTAGTTTGCTAATTTTTTGAAGACTAAGTAACATTGCAAAAAGTTATAGGATTACAGGGAGAAAAACACAATAGATGGTATTTATTTGTTCCCACATGATTATTACCATATGCTAAGCACTGAACTAGAAACTAGAAACACACATAAAGCTTGGTTTCAGTTTGTGCCATCAGAAAGCTCTTAGTGAAGAAGGAGGAGGGCAGACACATAATGAAATAATATGAGTGACTTCATCTGGAAAAAATGAATGGAAAAATGAAGTGCTAGGAAGTTTATTCCAGGCATAGGGAGATATGTGAGCAGTAAGCACATGTGTGATTCTACTGAACTACAATAGTATATATATAATAGTACAATATAAAGAGAGATTCCTACATGGAGGGTTTTGGGCTTGATCATCTAAAATATTAGTCTCCTGCTTGTATCCAGTCTACAAAAAGTTTGAGTAATATATTCTATCAGTGTATGCAAGACTAGATTAGATTTTCCATTGTATATCCTATATCTCTATATCTACATATATGCATAATAAATATAATTAAATAATTATATAGAACCATGGAATTTTATCATATTTAAAATTTCTATTATTTTTAATATACTTCATATATATTTAACTTATAAGCAAATAAATTATGATGGGTATATTCTTAAAAGTTATGTAAGATTGAGATAGATGTATGACTGAAATGTTGAAATGTATGAATTAATGCAGGAATTAGAGCCTTTGGAGCATTTTAAACTGATCTTTTTAATATTGTAGAGGGTCTGATGAAATTGTTAGGAATTATTGGGACTGTGCATATAAGAACTCAGCACAATATGATAAAGCAAGCAGTGAGCAAAGGTAACTATTGTTATCCATAGAATAGTACATAGAGAAATGTAATTGAAAGCAAAGGTACTGATTTACCATCCTCCATCCTTGAATTCTGGCTCTGCCAACTGTGAAGTTTTGACAAGATACTTCAGCTTTCAGAGACATACTTTTCTCATTAGCAACATGAAGATAACATTTTTCTACTTCACCAATTTGCAGTTTTCAGATCATGCATATAAAGAAACTAGCTTAGAGCATGGCCCATAGTAGGTGCTTAGTAAATATAAAGAGAGATATTGCAGTCATTTGACTGTTGTCTTCTCAGAAGCTTTGTTTTTTTTTAAATCTTATTTATTTATGGATTTATAAACATTTCCATGATGCTTTCAAGTTTGTAACTCCCACAGATGATAACCATAGTGAGGGAATTTTGCTTCTGTTTCTCTTAAACCAAATTCACACTATTTTAAAAATTAATTAATTGATTAATTTGGGTAGCATTATTTTACAACATTGTAAATTAATCCATTGTGTCCACTCTCCACTTACTTTCCCCTCATGTTTTTGGTATCAGGGTAAAGTTGACCTAATGTGTTTGGAAGTTTCCTTCTTCCTCGGTCTTTTGGAAAAATTTGAGAAGAATGTGTATTAGTTCATATTTGAAGGTTTGGTAGAACTCACTAGTGAAACCATCTAATCATGGACTTTTTTTTGGGGGGGGGAGACTTTTCATTATTGTTTCACTTTCCTTGCTTGTAATAAGTCTGTTCAGTTTCTCTTTCTGATTCAATCTCAATGTTTGTATATTTTCAGAATTTGTCCATTTCTTTCTAAATTATTCAATTTACTAGCACAGAAAAGTCATGATCATCTCATGATCCACTGAATTTCCAAGGTATCTGTTGAAAATTTTTTTTTGTTTCTAATTCTATTTGAGTTTTCTCCATTTTTTCCCTTTTTGAGCCTAACTGAAGTCTTGTCTATTTTATCAAACAGCTTTGGTTTCATTAAAATTTTAGACTGTCTTCTGATTACTATTTCATTTATTTTTGCTATAATTTTTATTTTCTCCCGTCTACTAGCTCTTGGTTTTAATTTTTCTAGTTTCCTAAGATAAAAGATTATTTATATGAGCTCTTTGCATTTCTTAATGAGGGACTGTATTGCTGTATACTTCTCTCTTAGTACTACTATTGCTGTGTCACATATGTGCTGGTAGGTTGTGTCCTTATTTTCATGTCTTGAGTAATATTTTAATGTCTTCTTTGATTTCCTCACTAACGCACTAGTGTATTCATTCACTAGTATATTGTTCAATTTCAAATATTAGAGGATTTACCTGCATTCCTTTTTTGGTTCCTTTTGATTGAGTTCTGGTTTGTAACCATTCCGTATTCAATAATTTGTTTCTTGGTGTGTGTCCCGTGTGTACTTGAGAAGAATTACACTTATTTTTAATGATGACTCTATTTGTAAAAATATAAAATAATATCTTCTTGTGTACTATTTTGCTTAAAGGAGATTTAAATCAATGCCATATCTTTCCTGATAATGTTCATACCCTTAAATATTTTATAGAGAAAAATGGCATTCTTTGGATTTTACTTAAGCTCTAACTCTGTGGATAAGAATCCATTTTGCCTACATTTTAGCAGCTTGAGCTGCGTCCTTGGTGACTAAAGTTGATATAAATTATGGCTCAAGGGTTCTATAATAATAATGGCAAGTTAGAATATTTTCATGATAGTGCAGATAATTTTGAAGAGTGAATAACATAACTTCATTTCAACTCTCTTCCTTTTGTTTTCTAAATATTTTGAAGTCATTTTGACTGAACCATATAACCTACATACATGGGCTATGATAGAAAAAGCAGAATTTTAAAATTGTGAATTAGGCATGACTCTATTGAAGGATTTATTATTCTACCTAAGTATTATCAGGAAGAATTGCTAAATATCAATTATCTGTGAAGAAACTATAAAAATTATTTGTGACAGATATCTTATGGAATTTGATTATAACATATCCTGTAATTCCATAAAGGATTTTATCTTGTTTAATTACATAACAATACACTTTGAAAATAATTTATTTTGGCAAGGTGACCAGTGTGGGGGAAGACTATAAGCCAAATGTTGCAATTCATCCTTACACTGAAAATGTAACCGAAAGCAAAACCAAGCCAGAAAGAGACTTTAGTAAAAAATGAAGAGCCTTGCTAGAGAGGGAATCTGTTAGTTATAAACACAGATGTTTTCAGCGCCAAACCATGGGGGTTAATTTATTTTAGTAAGTAGATAAATATTTTATGTAGTTATGATTAAAAAATTTTAAGTTAAATCTTCATTTATTTTATCAACACAAAATTGAGTCTATAACTCTATACTAAAAGGTATAAAACATTCCTGCTAAATTTAACATTTTATATAATGATTTCAAGAAATGTTGCTGTGCAAACTTGAAATCAAATGTTTCTTGTATTAAACTGTGTTTATTCTCTCAAATGGCAAGCTACAATTATAGGAGATTGAATTTAACCATTAATTTGGAGATAATTGTCTATATGTTACTAATAACTCTAGGTAATCTAAAATGTATGAAAGTACTAGAGAGATTTTCCTAAATCTGGGCATGTTACTAAGTGGCATGGTTTCTTCTTTTAAAGCGTCATTCAAAGCTAAATAAAGTGATCGATGCCTTAATTTTAACACAAAATACAGTATCTTAGTTTATGATGAATTACAGGCACTGTTATACATTGTTCAAAGTTAATTGTGGGGTTAATATTACAATACTTATATTTGAGAATAATACTTAAAAATTTCTTATTCTATATTTTGAAAACACTTCATGTGTATTTTAGGATAAAGGAAATAAGCAGACAATTGATCACAGAGACACTACACTGAGATTTTCCTGTGGCTCAGTGTGAGACTAGACACCCCTTGCATCTCAAATAAGTACAGATTGTGCCACAAAGGTCATAGAAGTGATTCATGTTTCATTGAACCAGAGGTGGATAGAGGAAATAAAGCTTGGGACACAGACAATAGGTCTACCAGTTCAGTAAGAAGAATCTCAGGAGGAGGAGTAGAAACTGTGGAAAGACAAACACCCTTAACTGAGGTGAAACTCACACAGTGGAGAGATGGCTAGGTCCCCAGTAAGGAAAACAAGAGAGAAGGATATACCATCCAGACAGAATGCCACCATTATCAACACATCTGCTGCACACCTAGCTTATATGTTGGAATTGCTCTCAAACACGAGGTTCATTATTGATCATTTGTGATGCATGGCTGATGGAATTGGGAATCATTAGGGTTACATTACAGCTTTCTACCACATTTATTTAAGAACTCTCTTTTGAATTTCTAACACAATGAAAGAAGTTAAAATAAAGTCACATTTGGTAAAACCAGTAGATGATGTAGATGCAGTAAAGGGACAGTATTTTTTTTTCCCCCAGAAAGTATATTATTTTATTCATTCAAAATAGCTAATCAAAATTTTATTGCATAAATTTCTTAACTATTTATATTCTATCCTTTTCACAACATGGATTCTTGGAAGGCAACTTTGTGTTTCTAATGTTAGCATCATTTCCCACAAATTCTGTGCTTGATCTGCTTAGTTTCAATTGAACATTTCCTTATAGGTCAGAGAATCTGAGGGAAGTGTTACATTTCAACATGAATATACTTTTTAACATATAACTGAACATAAATACACCTTAAAGAGCATATATTTGAGCTTCTCAATGAACTACCTAACATCCTTAGATTTCTAAGATTCAAAAGTTTCCATTAAGTGATCTTTGTTTAAGGATGAAGAAAGAAACATCACTACGTATGCTTAAATTAAATTTTCTTTGGTATATACTAGAAAAAAACATTAACTTTGCCCCTATTTTTTCTCATAATAACTCTTGTTCTTCCAGATGAATACTTGTAATTTGTGCAAAAGACAAGACTATAAACTCAGAAACCAACTCATTTTATTTAAAAGGTGATGTATAAATTTCCTGTAGCTTGACATTCATTCCATGCTCTAATTTCTCTTCAACAATCAATTATCCCCACTTGCAAAGTGATAGCAATATCCTTTGTCCTGTCGTTAATGTTAGCTGTCATTAATGTGGCCCCATCACTATAGCAAAGAATCTCATAGTCAAAGCAGTCAACTATAAAATATAAGACTATCCAAGCTGGAATTTCATTATATTAGTGCTTGTCTCATGGTACACCTTCATAATTTGAATACAGACATTCACAGACATTGCTTTCTGTGACTTGCTGCTACTAAATGCTCATCAGTGTGCCTTAGTCTGTCTAAAATATTTGTAATGAGCTTAGATTTACATCCCTAGGAATTAGCACTTAAAAAGTCCAATGACTTATTTCATTATTCATTACTTCTTGCCTCCCATTAACACAATTAACAGCTGTTCTTGCCCAAATGAAGAGGATAGTTTCAAACTACTCAACAATGTGGATTGAACAAAAAAGTTGTTAATTTTATGTGACCTAACTTCAAAGGATTGTGATTTTTGTATGTATATTACATTTGGGGTGCTAATTTAAAAAACAGATTTAACTGACCATAATTGCAAGCATTATGCCTTTGCTAATAGGGTAAATTATAGGTAATATATAATAATTAAACTACTTCTAAATCTTAGTATGAAATGGAAATGAAGATAAGTGCCACGTATTTTCTTAATACTGCTTGTTTTATTTTTTATTCATATATAAATCTGCCTTTTATTTTTTCTTTACATTGTCCAAGATTGCATTTGAAAGTAATTTCTGTTCTTTAGAGTGAGAGATATATGATCAAATTTTCTTTGATTTATACTTTAAACATTGCTCTTTCAACTCCTCACATTTAAAATCCTTCTTGCTTAGCAGAAAAACAAAACAAACAAAAAAAGTAGAATGAATGGATTGGAGATTCTATAAATGTAACATGTGCATGTGGTCAGATTTATAAAGTAAGTGAACAGTGAAGAAATAATTGGAGTGTGAGATGATGTTGACTACTTGAAATTGAGATTTGAGAAATGATTCAGTTCTTGATGATATCAAGGGCTAGTTTACCAAAGGAAATGAGTAATTTAGATGATAGCAAGGATTTCTAAAAACTGAGATGTCAAAGATATATCCATATTAATGTTAAGATCAATAAGAAAGCTAATATATTTTTAAAAAGAGAGGTATTGAAACAATTGCCAATGTCATCAATTAATTGAGTTTTTAAGTAATTAAGAGAGAAAGATTAAAAAACAGAGGGAGAGTTTGTTATAATTTTATGGCATACAAGGACTATATACAGAGTATAGAACTATTTTTCTTATCAGTCCTGCCAGCTGGAGATAATTTATAAAACAGCTATTAACACTTTGTTTTTCTTATCAAATTTTCTAAGTTTTACAAATCCAGATTTTTTTATGACTTTCAGGCATAGTGAGGTATAGGATAACAACAGAAACACATACAATGAAAGAGGAGAAAAAAATAAATTATTTATGATAGAAAATTCTACTATGTTACATTACATTAGAACCAAATTAAATCCTTTTGATAATTGTGATTTTCATAACTAATTAGCCTTTGGATAGCCAACTATTTGCCTTTACCATTAACTGTCTATCAAAATACCCCAAATTCACCAATCCAATTCAACTCCTCTGTAGCTATTAACCATATAAGATTAATTACCTTAGAACCCACAAATGAAATAAATTCATTGACATTTACTGTACCATTCAGCCATTTATTTCTTTTCATCAATCTTGTAATGCTTCTTGAATCACAATTAAAAGCTGTGATAAATAAAGATGCTGAAAGTTTCCAGCAACATTTCCTAATGATTTAATATTTAGGTTTTCATCAGCATCCACAAAAGAAATTGGGAAATAATTTTTGTGTGTGTTTGTGTGTGTGTGTGCATAGAATGAAAGAAATAAGCATAAATCTTCATATTTCTGTAGTCTGAAGGTTTTTTTTTTTAAGATTTATTTATGCATACAAGAACTGGTATAGAGGTCAGAGGTATGGTGGCTTATAGGATTCACCAAAGACAGAGTGGGGGACAGAACAGGCAGATCTACTGAAATACACTGCTGAGGGGAGCAGTGGTCCCCTGCAGAGAGGTCTGCTGCACCATGTGGGTTAGCTCCCTGGCAGGGGTTCCAGCTCATGTTGCAGTGGCTGCTGATACTTTATAGTGCTCTCGTTTACCTCTCTACCACCAGGCAGGCCCTGTTCTGAACATTTTTTGTAATAGTTATGAACTCTGGAAATAATCACAAATATTAATAATCATTTGTTTTTAAAGTTTTATTTATGCATATAAGAGCTGGGGTGCATGTCAGAGGTGGAAGGAGGTGGGGTGGGGGTGAGAGGATTCACCAGAGGTAGAGTGGAGAGAAGAACAGGCAGATAGACTGAAGTACATTGCTGAGGGGAGTAGCTGGTGAGACCGGAGAGGTCTGCTGTGCTGTGTGGGTCACCTCTCTGGGTGGGAATTGAAATAGTGCTGCAGTGACTGAAGATAACTTCTTAGTGCTGCGAATTAAACCCCTGCACCACCAGGGATGCCCAATAATCTTTATAATGAAAACAATACTCACTTTAATTATAATAATATCAACAGGAGAGTCTACTTATTAGGGAAAAAAAAGTGGAATGGTCTCTGATGTTTTTGTGTTTTGAGTTGTTAATGATCTGTTACTGATGGTATTTAGCACCTTATTATTCTCTCAAAAGTGTTTAAAACCAGTGGAAAATTTGGAGAAAGAAAATTCAAGTAGATTAATATGATAATGGCGTGTTATGTTTTATCCTGATCATCTATATCTTATTATTTTTTAAATAAAAATGTGACTTACAAGGGATTATTATCATTTGAATAGTGGAAGCTGAAACTTCATGCTCACATGCAAATATTTCTTAATAACTCTAATAATGCTAATATCAATCCACAAAATTAAAAAGTTTCCCTATGGAAAATTGATTTTTATTATTTATTTGTTTTGCATTATTTAATTTTTTAAAGTAACATCATATTGTAACATTACATAACTTTCAGTTGTGCATTACTGAGAATCAATATGTGTATATGTTACACTAAGTTTACCACTGAAAGTCCAAATCTATCCATCTTCAGTATCATTGTCTCTTTCCAACTTTTTTCCCCCCTTTCTCTTCTGGTAACCACTTTTGGACTCATAACCCAAAGTTTGTTTTTGTTTTATACAATTTATTTCTTTGTTTACATATCACAAATGAGTGGAATCATACAACAAATGTCTTTCTCTGTCTGGCCTCTTTCACTAAGCATAATACCCTCTAGCTCCATGGTGTCATTACAAATGGTAAGAATGCATCCCCTTTTATTAATAGCTGAATAAGATTCTATTATGTGTAAGTGCCATATCTTTTTTATCCATTAGTTAATTGATGGGCATTTAAGTAGTTTCCAGTTCTTAGCTATTGTAAATAGTGCTGTAATTAATATGGGGATATTGTGTTTACTATTATTACTATTATTATTAAAGATTTATTTATTTATGCATACAAGCACTGGGGCACAGACCAGAGGTGCGGGGAGGTGAGAGAATCCACCAGACAGAGCAAGGGGCAGAAGAGGCAGATGGACCAAAACACACTGCCTAGGAGGGCAGCGGGCAAGGCAGGAGAGGTCTGCCTCACCATGTGGGTCCCCTCCCTGGCCGGCAGCAGGGATCTAACTCGTGCTGCAGTGGCAGCGGTTTGCTTCATAGTGCGTTGTGTAACCCACTGAGCCTCCAGGGAGGGCCCTAGGGGATATTGTGTTTAATTAATTTACTTAAAAGTAAAAGCTAATATTAAAAATAACATGTCTGTCTCCTGATTAATGTAGAAATAGGAACTACTGAGAAATTCATTTTATAGTATTTATCACTGTACTCACATAATGACATTATTTACATTAAAAAAATAGACTTTTTCAATCTCATGACTTAGAAAGGTAAAAAAAGAAATTTTAATTTCAATATAGAAAGGGCAATAAACCCTTCTATAGTCTATTTTTTTTGTAATCGCTTCTTAATGAATATATGGAAGCAGTAACTAGATATTGTAAAAACTGAATTACTTGTTCCATAACAGTAAAATAAAAGTTAATTTTATGTTACATAAGCAAAGATTTGTGAGACTCTAACAGCTCAAAGAAGTGACATACTAATCTTCTAACATGTTACTACTTTTACAAATTTTTAGGAAAATTTAATTTGTTGTAACATGTATTATTATTTCTTGGAAGAGGAGAGAGGTGATTAGAAGAAAAAGGTGAATAAATAAGTATGGAAGATATTATACATCTCCAGAGAGGGATTTGGTATGCAGAATTAGGGCCATGGGTTCTTAATTTAGCAACATAAGATACATTGTTTTTGTTGTTGCTACTAACTTTTCTTTTTGAGGTAACATTCTTTTACAGCATTGTATATACATGATTCACAGGTGTAGAATCACACTATTCAGGTGGATGATAACACACTACACCCACCACCAAGGCACCCGGACTCTCCACTACAGTCCATTTTTCCCCTCTCCATTTACTCTCTGCCTCCACCTTTTTCTCTAGTAGCCTCAGTTCTACAGTTGTAATTCTAGGGTTTATTATTGGTTTGGGTTTATCTGACCTTTTGTTTTGTTTCTCTGTATTCCACACATAAATGACAACATCTGGTATTTGTCTTTTTCTTTCTGACTTAGTTCTCTAAGCATATTCCCTCGAGTTCCATCCATGTTTTTGAAAATGCTAAGAGTTTGTTTTATTTTAATAACTGAGTAGTATTCTATTGTGTATATATTCCATGTTTTCCTAATCCACTCATCTGTCATTGGGAATGTAGGTTGTTTCCATAACTTGGCTATTGTAAATAATGCTGCTGTGAAATAGGAGAACAATTATTACTTCAAATTAGTGTTTTTGCATTCTTTAGGGAGCTATATAGGAGTGGAACTGCTGATCTTATGGTAGATCTGTTTTCAATAGTTTGAGAAATCTTCATATATTATCCTTTGAGGGTAGAACAGTCTACATTCCCACCAATAGAGTTCCTTAATCAGGTACATAGTTTTTATGCTCTGACCTTTATATGTGAAATCTATAAATAAGTCTTAAATTAAGACCTGAATGTGATGGGATATAGTTTGTTATTTCTTAGTTTCCGTATTTGTTTCCCTCTTACCCAGGTAAGGAAAATGTCTTGTTAATAAAACCAAGTAAAAACTGGTTATTAATTTACATGATAATTCATTAAGTTTTGCTTTGTGAGGGGTGTGATATTAGATTAAAAAACCTTTGTTTGTATTAAAAGTCCTTTACCCTATACATAGAGAAAATCTAAGAAATGAAATAACTGTGACCATAAAGAAATGAATGAAACCATAATTAAAAATCTTTATAGCACTGACTTAAGGAAAGAAGCCAGGATGGATAGAGGAAAGCTAGTTGTATCGAACATAAAACAAAGTTCAAATAACTTTCTATATGGGGAATGAGAAGACAAAAAAATTGGGGAAAGGAATAGAGAGTGGGGGGACACATATGAAACCAACCGTGAAAGATAGCTTGATTTAGCCACTTAAGAAATGTTTTACACTTTCTTTAGTACTTTGTGTGAGTTAATATAAAGCCAAAATTATTTCCCCATCTTCACAATTTGTTAAAATCTGATCTGCATTGTGATGGCATTTGGTGATGGGCCCTTTGAGAGACATTAAGTACAGATGAGTTCATGAGGATAGGCACTCATGATGAGGTTAGTACCTTGGTAGGAAAAGTTTGTTCTCCATCTCATTTGAGGGTATAGAAGTAAGTTGGCTGTTCCTAAACCAGAAAAGGTGCTTTCAGCAGAAACTGACCATGCTGGTACCTTGATATTAGATTTTCAGCCTCTCTAGATTTGAGAAAACAAATCTCTGTTTTTTGAATAACTCAGTCTATAGTATATTGGCTTGGTAATTAAGATGGAAATTTATGGCACACTGAATGCAAGATCTTTTTCTGGTACTGTATTATCATCAATGGGGCATAAACAAAATAATTTTAAAAGTTTTGATATTCCAGTATGTGAAAGTCATTAGTTTGTCCTTGTGACCTTGGTAGTTATTGCTTTGGTTTGGTCTTAGAATTAAGTCCTAACTTATTTAGGATAAAGATAGATTCAGAAAAAAAGAGTCCATTAAACTACTGTCATATAAATAATGCACTTTTATTGAGAGCCTACAGCATGTCAGACACTGTGGAACCTGATGATCCAGTAGTGAGCACAAACTACCCCAACACTGTACTTTAAGGTTTATTTTATAGAAAGGGGATGCACAATAAATTGAACAGCAGGATCTATAGAATATAAATGTTCACAAGTTCTACAGAGAGACGTGAAACAAGAATTAGGATAGATGAGGTGGGGCTTAATTTTAAATAGGGTAGTCAGAAAAGTCATCCATGAAAAGGTGCCCTTTATGCAAAGTGCTGGAGATATACTAGGACATTTTGGGGAAGAAGGTCCTAAAGAGAGAAAACAGCAAGGACAAACGGTTATCAATGGCAATGTGCCTGAAAAAAACAGGAAGAGAGTCCAACATGGCTGGAGCAGAGTGAGGACAGGAGAATAAGAGGAAGGATTGTGAGTATTTGTGTGGTGGGAAAGAGCAAGAGGTCAGAAAATGGACTGTGTTAATATTTTTACAGTGCATTTTCAGAGTAATGTTAATGAACCAGACTGAAGTTATAATTACATATAGTCACAATCACCAGAAGACTGGTAATGTCTAGAAAACTTTGTAAGTGAAACGGAAATTTTAAATTTCATGTTGACAGTTTTTTAAAACAGATGGTTATTTGGTTAACCTGGAGCTCAGAATATATATGCTATATTTTAAATAGACAAGAAAGCTGCAATTTGAGCAAAACCTTTAAGCTCCAATCTTTTTGACAAGGCAAGGTAAGCCAGAGTTTATATTCGAGGCCAAATCTATTCTCTTTGAGACTGAGGATGGCATTCTCAATCTGTGCAATTTTCTGGATATGGTTGATGTAAAATGAAGCAAGAATGCACTTTGCACAGCATAGTCAATACGCTGAATAAAATCAATGCCTTACAGTCACTATTAGATAAAGATTTATTTTCAGCCCTTAGTATTGATTCAGGACTTTTAATACATATTCAGTCTGTTTCATTGCTAAAATGGCTACTTCTAACTAATATAATTGTTTTAAAATCAAGGTTAGCATTTTACACAAATATCTGTGTTATTCATTGTTATAATATTTTGAGAACTGAAATGCCATTGAAAGGAAGAATAGCTGGGAGGCTCAGATGAAAATGATGGGTGGACAGTACACATCTGAGATACCTATGTACATAGTGATTTTAGCAGTTATCATTAATTTTATTTTAAATTATGTTATTCTGTATGAAGTTTTCCTGATTAGGGGAAATATCTCATAAACTTTCATGTTGAATTATTTTAATTGCTTGAAGTTAAAATTAAAAGCTTAAAATTGGAGAAAGAACTGGGATCTCACACTAACTTGAAGAGGATAATGCTTTGCACTATTTCTGGATGAAGGCAACAGAGATATGTACTGTATCAGGATGAGGAAGCGGAGGGTTTATCCACTCCCTGAATGGTGTCCCTGACTCTACCTGCAGTGTTAATGTGGGCTGTCAATCTTTCACTATCTATCACCATGGCCATGCCAGTAATGTTCCATTTGAACTCCTTGCCTTTCAATTTCTTCATTCCTTCAGTCCATCTTTCACATCAACATAAAATTCTAAGTATCAAATTTATCATAAAAATTCTGGAAAGGCCTGTTAGTTTTTCCAGAGTAAATTCTGGACTTTAAATACAAGGTCCTGGTGATCTGGTACAATTTTTCTTTGCAAGTACTTTCTCAGTAACAGGACCCCAAGCACTAGCTCTCCTTTGCAGTAGTAGTTGTTAGTTTTGGTGCCTGGTGATGTTAATCTAGCCATATACTCAGGCTGGTTTGCTCTTCCATGCTAAGGTTTAAATAATTTGTGGAGTCCAGTGAAAAATTAGAATGCAAGCTCCATTTTAAATGTTATTAAGTATTTCAAGATGGTAACAGTGCTCAAACAAAATGCCCACCCAACTGATGTGGGACCCCATGGCATTGCACAGGTCATGCTCCAGGAGGACATGTTTCTTTGTTCTTCACTGACTGCAATTTAATGTTTCATGTTACAAATCACAGGTCTTTTTTATGAGAAACTTACAATGATTTAAGTCATAACAAACCATACCTTTTAATTAATATGTCACAATGGAGATTATCTATTGACTTACCCATTAGTCTATTTAGGATTAACATATATGACAAAATCTAAAGAAACTGACTCAATTTTATTCATCCTCTATTTTTTCTCCTTCTTCTTAAACATACACTTTAATTATGGCTGTTGTGAAAGACATTATGACATTACATATCACACTAAACAGAAGTGAAAGTTTTTTGTATCTTCATGAGGTCCTTAGATAACCATGGAAATGGTTGCACTGACACCTACTCTCTGAGCTTTTCCATAGCCTCAGGATTTGTCCTTGACAACAGCATAATGTATCTACATCAGTCAGTAGGCCGTCTGATCTTTTTCTGCATTATTTTTCCATAGTACCATTGGTCAGTTTTGACACTGGCTTCTGTCTGATTAGATAGTTAGTGTTATTAGAATAGTAGAAAAAGGAAATAAACATTAAGCCAAAGGATAAAGATAACAAATATAATAATAAATGCTAGAAAAAATATAGACTGACTCGAGATAAGCCTGCAACTTAGCAGAAAGATGGTATTGTTGATATTTTTATCATTTTTGTTAAGGCACATGGTTTTATAACACTGCATAAGTTCCTATGACACTTATATACCTGACATTATCAATGATACTTATTTTCAAAGGTATTTTCTATAAAATATATTAAATAACTTAATACATGGCAAGTGAAATTTGTAAAATCGCAAATTTTGTGTCTCTGATATAGGTATATTTGCCAAAATTCAAGTGTCTCTGAAATTTTGTTGAAAAAGCTGTTAATTATTTTCTTCTTTTGTGGCGTGAGTGAAGGGGAAACAAAAATAATTGTCCCAAGTGTGGCCAAAATACTGAGGAGGCAGTGATTGGGAATTATCATTCCTTTAAAATTGGCTTCAGAAGTTAAAGGATATCTTCAATTTCAGCATGTAAAATTGATTTTTATTTTTATTCTTTTTAAAGATTTATTTATTAATGCATACAAGAGTTGGGGTACAGGCCAGATGTGCGGAAGGCGAGAGGATTCACCAGAGACAGAGTGGGGAGCAGAGCAGGAAGATCGACTGAAGTACACTGTTAAGGGGAGCAGTGGGCCAGGCAGGAGAGGTCTGCTGTGCCATGTGGGTCCCCTTCCTGGCCGGGGATTGAACTCGCATGACTTTGCAGTGGATGCTTCACAGTGTGGAGCTCAACCCGCTGTGCCACCAAACAGCATGTAAAATTTAAATTAATTGAAATATTTAATTATCATGGGAATTATTGGAATAATTGTTTCTATTAATTCTAGTCACGAGATTACCATTTACCCAGAGAGACTAGGCTCATCTTTCACAAAACTGAAGTTCATAATATTCACTTTTTACAACCCAGATTAGTTACCCTTTATTCCTTTTACATATTCCTTTGAATATAGTTCATTTGACTCTATTCAGTGGTATATCCCTTTTGGCTATTTCTCTTAGATTTTGTGCATGTATCAAGAGCTATAGCGATGTTGGTGAGGATGGCTATGTGACTCGGGCTTCTGGAGAGACTGGGCTTGTGCCTTTTACTCCAGTAAAAGTGCCCGGTATATTTATTAATAGTATCTTTTTACACTCATTTAAAGTTGCTTTAATTTTTCATACAGCTTAAATGATAAACTATTCTGTTACCCTAGTCTTACCTACTTCAAAAGGAAGCTTATTTTAAGAGCAACAAGACTCCTAAGAGAATAATGATTCAATGGTAAAAGTTTAGATAGCAAGAAGGTGAGTGGCAACAATGATGGATGTAGCAAGAGGGGAGGGGAGAATGAATGAAGGGCAGTCTATATTCTCAAGCCCCGAAATCATACAATTCAGTGATATTTATTTTGTACTAATAACAAATCCTTTAGGACTATGTCTTAGGTGTTGTATTGCTGCCACACACCCAACAGACTCCAAATGCATGTTGAAGGCAAACATACAGGAATTGCAGCAGAAAACATCAGAGTGGTAGCAGAGCTTCATGGGTCAGCAATAGCATTTTTAAAGAAATGTCAGTTTTTTTCACACATATTCCTAAAAAGATGGCCATGATGAAGGTCAGGTATTCATATTTTTACTATTTTAGAACAGTATCAATTCAACATTTTTTAGTTGTTTGTTATTAGGATACCTCATGTTATATATTCAGAGTGTCTGGTTACTTGATTCCTAGCCAGATGACTGCAAAGCTAATTGTTTTACATTTTTCAGAATACTCTGATTTATAAAAATGCTAGCTGACAAGGAGAAAAGAAACTGTGTTAAAGGTAATATGGAATAGATTTGGTGAGAGACACATAATGCTGTATCTGTTACTGGGCAAAGGGTCTACAAACTGTTGCCTCTCACTGATTCTGCATCTGGCCACCAATAACCACTTATGCAAACAGAACTTCCTTGGGGGTGCAACAACAACAACAACAAATTTATTTTGATTAATAGATTATAGGGAGAAAGAGTTCAAGCGAGGGAGAGGGAGAAGGAGAAGGTTCTGTTATTGTCTGGTAACTTGTGCGCAGATGGAGTTACAGTTCCAGGGACACAAGGTGAGACAAGACCACTGCTATATCTGGCATGATGTCCTATGACCCCAGGGGCAAAATCATACAAAGTCCTGCTACCCCTGGGGTGGTAAAGTGCCACCTGTGAGGCTGGGTAAGCTGCGGGGAGGGAGGCAAAGGCCCACTGCACTGCTGGCTGGCAGGGTCTGATGAAGAGAGTAAGCCAATGCATCACTTTCTAGTAAAGGCTCCTAGGAAATGGCTGCTCAACTCCTTCCCCTTCCTAATAGAAGCCCTTGCTGAGGTTGATGTGGGTGGAATTCAGAACACAACTGAACAGGCATTGCCCATCTGACTTGGACTGTGTCTGGGACATCAGGCAATACAGTTGATGCTTTTACTTCATTAACCCTGGCCTGCTCCAACATTGGGAATAACTTGCCTGGAATGACTGGATCTCAGAAGGCAACATTTCTCCTCTCAGTGTTTTTTTCTGATGGGCTTATGCACTGTGTGCATAATGTGATTTATTATTTATTATTTCTTCTAGCACCTCTCATGGTAAGAAAATATGAAGTGAAAGTATTTTGTAAATGTCTATGTAATAATTTAGATCCAGATAGAGGCATAACAAACTCTTTGTTAGAAACTTAGATCCTTGATTCATTTTGCATATCTAAAGCAAATTTATCCTTAACTATTCTTCAAGATAAAAAGGGGAATGTTACACTTTTTTCTATTTTGTTCCAAAAATTATTTTATGAGTTAGTGAGGCAAAGTTACTGGAGTGTTTTGAACATTCAATATGGCTTAGATAACTGTATATTACAATGAGAGTAGGCAAGAAAATTACTTGGTTTACAACATTGTGAGAAAGTTAATGAATTCAGCAGAAGCAACCCATTATGCAGAGCCATCTAGGAGGATGGCTTTATTTATTAAAAAAATAAATGTTTGATTATATTTGCAAAATGACCTTGAACAGTCACTACCTGACCTCCCTGTATGCATCAATCAATTCTGCTGTATTTAGAACTATCCTGAGGGAAATGAGGCATTACCAGAGTACTGGCAATGCTTACAAGGTCTTCAACAGTAGGACAAATATTTTCATTGTGTTGAGGGTTTGTGTTGTGCCAAAGTATAATTAGGTTGGGTCTGATTTCATTTTCAATTAAAGTGATCAGTTTAATTCACTTTTCTGTCAGTTACTAACAAGGTAAATTTGATATTTCTGGCTTATTAAGAGTGTGTCCTTGTTCCTGTAACTCTTTAGGATTTAGTTTTTATTTTCCCAGATTACAAAGTGAACATAGTTCTCACTTTCTTGTAGATAAACAACTGAACTAAGTTGACCAACATTTACTTGGGTCAGGAACAAAGGTGACTACCAACCTTTAATGTGGGTCAGGAAAAAAGAAAGCACTTGGAAAAATATGAAAGATGTTACATTTGAAGTAGTAAGTTCAGAATAGGGCCAAAGATATTATATCCTGGGGTTTTGATTTAATCTTTAGATGATTGAGAAACAGTGTAAAAACAAATATATGATTTTTGAAATTCATCCCATTGATAGCAGAAAAAAATAATATGTGCATATCCCAAGTCCTTAAAACCTGGGAGTAAGTGGTTATATAGGTTATATAACAGGTTTATAAGAGCCAAATATTTCTTGTTAGCAGTTCACCTATTCATAAAATGCTTTTAATGAGATATATTACTTGTCTAGGGTTGCTTAATATATATGAATCTAGAATCTATGGGTTCATGAGGTTGTCTACTTGGAAATACCACATTAGGTATGAAATAATTTGAGCATATAGTGGAGATATTTCACAACTTAAAATGTTGTTTTCTATGTAAGCGAGGTGACTATGCACTTTATTAGAAATCTCCTCTATTAACCTTGGACACACTATACTGGTATATTTGGTGTGTTGGAAAAAAGATTCTTTGTAGTTTGGTGGAGACCCCAGAGCTTCTGCTGCTCTAGCTGTATCTCATGATTACCTGCATTCTTGAAACTATTAATGAAAGTTGAAACTGGGTAATATATTGATTCTTATAAGTTGATTTCATAATATGATTCTTTATATTAGGCAATACAAAATATTCATGGATATTCAAAAGGGGTAAAGATATCACAGTGTTGGAATTTTAGAAATACATTGACTTTAACCAAATATGTCCTTAGAATTTTCCAATTTTATCCTTATATCTTTTCCCTTTTTTACATGAGGATAATAGTATATCTAAGTAGGGGTAAGGATAGTAGCAACTGAACTTTGACATGTATAGTCATCTTAGGAAATTTGTTGTACCTGATTGTAGGATTGGGTAAGATAGAAATGGAAGAATGCTGTGTCAGCATTTTAATCTGGGTGAGATATTGTCATATCTCTTCAAGGAAAAACCGTATTGGATTCTACTGTATTTAGAGAATCTGTTTGTTGGGGCTAGGGGTTCTCCTTTACCAAACTAGCAGAGTTACACTATGTGTATAGGTGTACATAGGTGTGTATGTGTATGTAACAAACTAAACTCCCCCCCAGTTCTGGAGCTGAAATTTAAAATATAATACCTATAAATCAAATATTGGATTATATACTCCACACACATTGTCAGAGAGAAAAGACTTTATAAAGGCCATAAATAGAATTTAACTTGTCTAGGGATAAGGAAATAAAAAGAAAGAAAGAAAAAATAGGAAAACAAATCTAGTGACTACAGGGAAGAAAATTTGTAATATGAAACTAACCATTTTTATGAAGAAAAAAAAATTCTAAAATTTGTCCACAAGGAGAATAATTACTTGTTCTTATATATAAAAGTCTGCAAAGTACCTACACAAAACTAGAAGAGACAGGACATATAATATATATAGGAGCATCTTAGAGAAATTAAAGTGTTTCAAGAAAATTTGAAGTCCAGACAATGAGAGCATCACTATAGTAGCAGGTGATTTCATCACCCAGTTTCATCAATGTATGTAGATATAAATTATTGTGTATATTTGTCAAAGGAAAATCACAGTATTCTTGGCAAATGATTTCTCATGGTATAATGCAATTATGTAATAGACAGGTGGGATGTGGGGGAATGAGATTAAGATACTAAATTACCATCATTCTAAAAAAGTCAATTTCTTTAAATCTGAAGTGGGAATGAAGAAATGAACATTTCTATTACCAAACTGAATGTCCTCTTTTTCAGTCTTTTTGTCTCCTGGCTTTTATCCATAGCATTTTAAGCAGGTGATTAAATCTTAACATGGTTTAATTCCTGTCTTCTTTATTGCTCATTTCAGTATCGTATCTTTAGATGTTAGGTATTCATGCAGCTGCCACTTCTTTGCAGTATAACTCTGATAATTTGATCCCAAATCTAAACTTAAATTTTTAACTGCTTTGTAGAAGAAACAAGCTTCATATTTTTGTCAAAAAAATAATCTAGTAGAATAATAATTTCCATAAACAAGACTGTAGGGAAAAGCATAATAAAAAGGTCTGAAGACTTTTTTGAATATCAAGCAGTGGAATTATAGACTAAATTTAGGTGGAGAACAGATAGTGAATTAATTAACATAGTGTTGTTATATACATAGCAATTTAGTTTGAAATTTTCATTTCTCTATGAATGTTTCTAGCAATTACATTTTCCTAACAAATGTAGTTAATTGCATTTTTCATAAAACTTTATAGCAACGAGAAACTATCAGAAATAAAAATAAAGGAAAGGTTAAAAAGAGTAGAATATTGGATCTCCCTAGTGGCATATTTAGTTAAGATGCAGCACTAGGAAGCTATCTGTAGTCACTGCAGCACAAGTTTGATCCCTGGCCAGGGAGCTGTCCCACATAGCACAGCAGCCTTACCTGTCGCTCCTCTCAGAAGTGTATTTCAGTAGATCCACCTGCTCTGCTCCCCACTCTGTCTCTGGTGACTCCTCTCACCCCCTGTACCTCTGCTTGTACCCCGGTTCTTGTATGCATAAATAAATGAATCTTTGAAAAAAAGAGTAGAATATTACAACAGAAGTTTCTTCTTTCTGGAAATTCATTTTCATTATGACAAGTTAGAGTGTGTATTAGCATGAAGGAAAATCTTAACCAATATGCCCAATGGTCTGTTTTTGTTTTGTTTTTTTTTTGTTAGTTACAATGTGTATGTAATCTTTAAACAATTCCTCTCTTTAACAACATGTAATAAGTAGTCTAGTGTTACTATTAACAGTGCTTATAAAAAATCTTTTCTTAATCTTCTTAATAATGAAAAATTTATCATTAAATACTTCTAAAATGTTGGTTTAATGTTTCGAAAGCAATTTTAACCAAAATTGTAAAAACATTATGTTTTGACACATGGAATCAATATGTACATTTTATTTTCTATGTTGACACTATCTTAAATGTTGACACTATCTTAAAGCAGTAAAAGTACTGTTTTTAGTTTGTCTTTCTCACTCTTCTCTATCTCTACTTTCAAATATATGTGGTATATTTCTTCTCTAAAATCTTAAGAGATGGCGCTTTTTGTATATCTTTGAAAAGTATATCTTCTTATTTTATGGAACACAATTTTATTGAAGTGATCGACATAATTGTGATTTCTGTCAGGTACAGACAAAATAAAGGAGGAGCTTTATGTCCCTGATGCTTAACCTAACTGTAAAATCCCAAAATTTGTCCTATACTTTATAACTTCAATTCTTTTCTATCAATTCCTTCCTGGCAAACTATTTCCCATATCTCTGCATATCAAAATGCACCTCCTCCACAAATGGCCCCAAGATATCCCATTTATCAAAATATCAGTTTTCTTTATGTGGTACTTTGCAAATAGTCTTTTAAAAATATCTGCTGATTGCATGAACAGTATACCTCCTATTTATGTTACACTATCTAATTTCACAGGAATTTTCATTATTATACAAATGGAAAATTGGCTTTTAAAATGATGGAGATAATTATCTATTTAAACAAACATATACAATCACATCACAACTTTCTGTGTTATTGACTGCTTGGTTTGAAGATTAATTTTGTTGTCAGGACATTAAGGCTTCTTTGCAATTTAAGGCAAATTAGATACTGGGCTTGGATTTGAAGGTTCTACTGAAACCATTACATATAACTAACTTCTAAAGCTTTTTTTTTTTTTTTGACAAGTTGAGACTTTTTTTTCTTAATTTGAATTTTATATGGCAAAGTAACTTGAGATAGCTTTCATAGTTGTCCCTCAGGTACAGCAGAATGATTCAATTGTGAAAACAGAGCTAGTCTTTTAAAATGGAGAAGATATTGGGAAACTTGATAACTAACAATGCCTGTGTTATTATAATAACTGGTGTGCTTTGTTCAATCTTTTACAAATATGTATGAGTATATACAGAAGTTAACTTTGCATACATAATGAAATGGTATTTGTGAGTGAAGGGAATATTAGGAATAACCTCATTTTATCTATCTAAAATATTTCCTTTAAAAAAATAGATGGGAATTGGCATTGGATAAAGGCAACTACTGCAGCTGGTCACAAATCATGTAAGAGTCAGCAATGCATTTTTATGAAAAACAACTGAAATATCAATCAAAACTCTTGTCAGTTTCTAGGATATAGTGCAAATTTAGACATGCATGTTAACATGACTTGGGGTGAGGATTGTATATTCAGGATAAGGAAAGATAAAAGTTCAAATATATAAGCATAACCCATCTAGGTTTCCTATAACATAAAATGGTTTTCTAATTCATAAACACTAATATGAAAGGAACTAGCACATCATGTTTATTGCATCACTATTTACAGTAACCAAATTATGAAAAAAATCTAAATCTCCCTAAATGAAAGAATGGATCAAGAAGATGGATCAAGGTACTTACACACAATGGAATATTACTTTATGATCAAAAAGGATAAACTTATGCTATTTGTGAGAAGGAGTAATGCTATGTGAAATAAGTCAGAAGGAGAAAGATAAATACCAAAAGATGTTACTAATATATGGAATATAGAGAAACCAAACTAAGCATCAGATAAAGACAAGGTTAAAAATCTAATCCTTGAAAGCTGACTATAGAACTGAAGCATTCAAAAGGAAAAAAGTTTGGTAGAGGCATAAGAACAAAGAGTGAAGGAAGCACAGTGGAGTATGGTTATGAACTAAGGGTGATTTTTGTTGGTGATGTGCTACTGTGGCTGTACCTGATCTGCATATCTTAATATTACCTCAATTAAGCATAAATAAATTTAAAAAATGGTTTCCCATATTTTTGTTTATTCAGAATAGATGTATAAGAAATAATGTGACCTTCTTAACAGTGACTCAAATGAGGGATATGATTTTCATATAATGCATGATGGTGAGAAATAAGCTATTGTTGATATTAGCTCTCAATTAATTGGACTGAGATATATGTGTTTATCTTGACTTCCCTTGCATTTCATGAGATGGCTTTAGTACCCACAAGCATCACATCCTCACATTATATTCAAAGACAGGAAGCAGAAGAGGTTACTTGAGTAAACTATCTTTATGTATTTGTCATTTTAATAAAGAAGCAAGAGTGTCCCTACACCATGGAATACTTCCCTCCTGTCTCATTAACCAGACTAGTGGGTTTGATCATCTCTAGCTACTGAATAAGAAACTAGAAAAGTAAGCATCTTGAAAAAGAAACAAGATGATCATGACTGACTTTAGCAAATTATGATTGTCCCTTGGGCTAGTCGCGGTGCTATCTTGAAGAAAAACTAGAAAATAAGATGCAGCAGAAAATGACCCTTAGGAAAACTAACAAAGTCTATAAACAAAAAATGCAATCTTCAAAACCAGTTGTGTACAATTGCCAAATCTTCAACAAGTTTTCTCTTGAATTAATAAACAAAAATATGCCTTCCCTCCAAGAATTTTAATATGACAGTGCAATATGGAAAACAGTTTAAAATACATATGGGCAAATTTGCAAATCATTTTTTTCAAGTCTTAGAAAAACTTCCTTATTTTTTGGTGCTAAAGTTTATAAAGAAAAAGTGCTGAGGTATACTTACTGTCATTTGACTGACACCAATAGGTTTTAAATGTGACATTGCATTGATGGTACAAGTTTGAGACTTGACTTAGCAAGTATTAAGTGGATTTAATCAGTCAATATAAAGATTATTACTCTCTTTTAAATTCACTGTATGCCACATTATTTCTTTACAATAAGACATTTCCCTTTTTTGTTTAAAAGATATTGTGTATCTTCTGCTGAGTGTATTGCTTTTTTGTTTTTATAAGTGGGTATTCTTGACATAAGAGGCCCTGGGAATGTTAATGTAGCCATTATAACAATGATTGGTATACATGGAATTAGAAAGGCAGGTAGTTTATAGCAATATAATGTATAGATCAGGAAAAATTTTAATTATCTTCACCCTATAGCAGAGTGTGTCTGAGTGTTGGATTATTTGTGTCTTCTAAAGTGTGCATTTTAAAGGGCTAGAATGTTGATGAATACATTTTACCAAAAGACATACTAAAGCTCACATTTTTCATATCCATTTCTACTCCTTCAAATATGAAGGATAAATAAAGGCCTTCACAAACAGAAGCCAAGGAGCTTGCAAACACTAGAGCTCCCTACAAGAAATCTAAATTGAAGAAAAGAATATCCACAAAAAAACCAAAAAAAAAGAAATAGAACCAGAAATCTTAGGACAAAATGACAGCAGCAGATGGTCCATGTATCGATAATCACCCTAAATGTAGTGGAATAAACTGACCAATTAAATATTATCCTTTGTTGATTTTTCAATCTTTAGTTATGTTTATGTTATTGACTAAAATAATTAATTTGATTCCACAAACACAGATGATATTTCTTCTCTTTCATATTATGTTGTAAATCTCACAGTATAATCTAGTTTTTTTTTAATCTCTACAGTCTTACAGATCAGCTTAATTTATTTTTTTCTACACATATCATGTATAGAAGAATGGTTAAAGAATGAGAGGTTTTGGGGGCTATTTTAGGGGATAGATTAAAAATATATGAGATGAGGGCCTTCCTGGTGACACCATGGGTTAAGTCGCAACACTATGAAGCTATCTGAAGCCACTGCAGCACAAGTCTGAGCCAAGGAGGTGACCCACATGGCACAGCAGACCTCTCCTGTCTCCCCCAGTAATATATTTCAGTATATCTGCCTGTTCTGTTCCTCACTCTGCTCTGGTGAATCCTCTCACCCCTAGCACCTCTGGCCTATACCCCAGTTCTTGTGTGCATAAATAAATAAATCTTAAAAAATTTTTAAAAAAATTATGAGATGAAAGAAAAAGGAGAACTCTAGGTTTACAATTGAGAAAAATCAGGGTATATAAGAGCCAATCAGGTAGTATTTGATAGGGAAGCAAGGTGAAGTAGATAATGAAGGTGAGTATTTAAAATAAATAAAGACTGTGAGTAAGAATAACTAGAAGTAACTTGGAGTTAGGCAGAATAGTAAAAATAGTAATAAACAAAATAGTAAGTGCACAGTAAGGATTAAGTCTTTGGGGCAATGCTGCATTTAGAGTTAAACAAAATATAGGTGCATTTTTCTTCTGTGTGGGTACAAAAGAGAGGTTGAAGGCACCAGAGTCAGGCAATAATATTTGACTAAGTTTTATTATTGTTACAATAAAAGTTGTTATATAAATCCTTATTTTGGGAATATATTTGGTAAAGAACCCCCCGGGTTTACCTGGATTATCCTAGGATTAGTTTCATTACATAAGTATGTGTACCTCATACCACATTATAGGAAACTCAAAGGATATAGATTTCAGAAATGGTTACAGGGATATATCTGATGTGAATTGTTGAGTCATTGCTGAAAGTTTTTCCTACTCCTTAAGGAAAAGATACTCAGATGATGGCAATGAATGGCAGCTTCTCTGGGGTAGGACCTGCCACGTTAGGCATTTCTAAAGAAGGAATTTCTGAATAAGGTCTTTCTGACCCTTTCTGTACCAACATCCATGTCACAGAAAGTGCCAGAAAAATCTTGTGTAGTTGCAAAAGCAACTATGGGAAACGATGGCACCAAGGACAAATTATGTTTCTGGGATGAATCTCTTTGCCACCAGTCGATTCTTGCTGTACTGCCCCAAGTTTATGATAATAACCATCCTTGATACACAGCAGCAATTTATGAGAAAGACCACTTTTTCTTGTACATAATATTAATGGAGAGAATGCTAAAGCCAACAAACAGGTTTGTCACCTATTTTTACCTAATGTCATTATTTCCCAGCTTAGACACCCAAGTTATTCACCACTTACGGTATCACAATGAGTCAGAGCTGGGAATCAACACCAAGAACATCAGCAGGAACCTAAAATCAGACAGATGTTTTAATTTTATGAGTTTACATTTTTTTTAAAGAAACTCAAGTATTGGGAAATATACTAAAAGCCAGAAAATCAGATAGAGTTGACCCTGTATTTCCATTCTCTTCAGTTGTTTATAGCACTTGCATTAAAATATTGGCTTCTCTCAGGACTATTTTTTCCCACCTAAATATATATAAGACAAAGGTTCAGTTTCTACCATTTTAAATTGACTATTACTGTATTCTATGGAGATCAGATATAAAGAGTTAAAGAAAACAAGGCTATTTACTGATTTCTTCTAGTGTATGTTATCTAGGATAATCCTCCTACAAGTGTGCTTAGCTCCAGGGTGATTTTCAATTTAAAGCTAAGAATACAAAATTCCACAAGAAGACATGTGACTGTGGAGAGCCAGGTAACTTTGGATATGATTAGAATCAGTACCCTAACAATAAAATCTGCTTTCTTTCTACAACGATTCGACAGCATTTTAGCTATTTTGGTAAATGAGTAGATCATTCTCATATGTAATTCATGAACTGTAGAGATTTTTCACAAGGAAGTTGCCATCATACCAAGTAGGGCTGATTATAACAAGTACCCCAGGATTTAGAGATTCTCTTTGCCATCAGAAAGAGCCACTTCCAGTTGTATGTACAGTTGGTGATTCTGTCAATCAAGAAGAAGACTTCTGGTAAGAGGCCAACTATGTGTCAGTGCATCTCTGCTTTGAAAGCCTGAAAATTATTTGTTCCATTCTGATAACATGTGAATGTTCAATTTAAGAGAAATATAGAGGCATCTTGCTCGGAATACAGATACTGTGAAAAAAACACCTTCTACCAGCGGAGGCTAGTAGTTTAGCTTTCCACATACAGAAGTGTTTTAATATTACACATGATGAAATAGAGGAGGAAGCAATACACTTAACAAGGAGGGTGAAGAAACATGAGGCACAAAGCATCTGCTAGTCTATCAAATCAAGTGAAGGATAAACATCTAAAGAAAAGGCATTTTTTGAGAGGAGTGTGAAAACCTTGAAAATAAAAAGAACCCAGAAACTGGAAAGAAATCCATGTTTCAGGTAATAGTGTACAGTTGTCATTAGGCTCTACCTTTTTCACCTATTTCATTGTTTTTGCCAAAGCATTTTTAAGCAACCAATATTTCCTTCCGCAACTTTGTTTTTAAAATAGCTGTTCTAAAATTCTTAACTAAACCTATGCCGTTATTAATTCTCAGGATAAAACTAAACAAATTATTGAACATAATCTATAGGTAATATCAGCATAATTCAAATTTGCTTCTTATGTATCACTTAGGTTTTGGGCTATTATACTGGATTGAACGAAGGAATAGTCATGATAGAAATTGAGTTAGAATAAATTATCAAGCCTGATTACTATAGCAGATTTGAAAGTTTTAAAGTATATCTAAATCATGAAAATATACCGATACTGATTTGAATGTGTTCTCAAACCCATAAAAGGTAATGATTTTCAAATTGCTTTATCTAGGGCCTCCCTGGTGGTGCAATGGGTTAAGAAACACACTATGAAGCAAAACGCAGCCACCACACAACCAGTTCAATCCCTGCCACAGGCTAGGGAGGTGACCTACACGGCACGGCAGACCTATCCTGTCTCGCCACCTGCTACCCTCAGCAGTGTACTTCAGCCAATATGCCTTTTCTGTTCCCCTCTCTGTCTCTGATGAATCCTCTCACCCCCTGTATCTCTGGTCTGTACCCCAATTCTTGTATGCATAAATAAATCTTTTTTAAAAAACCCAAAAACCGAATTGCTTTATCTAAGAAAGTTGATATAGTTAGTATCCATTTATGAAATTTGTCTCTCTGGAATTCTTGACTTTTGTAAAGGTAAACTGAGAAAGGATCACTCACTTTGCCAAAACAGATTCTATGTCATTTCTTTACTACATTTCTCTTATTCATTTAAAATGCCTTAATTAACAGAGAATTTGAACATCAAATTTCCTCACAAAATAGAGTTAGTATACCTATATTAATTGATGTTAAAATTAATTTTGAAAAATTATTCAAGAGATTTTTTTAGAATATATACTGTAATATCTCTACATATCTGCTTCAGCAAGTTATGCCAATACAGAGAGGAATTATGATATAATAGATATAATAATAAACATCTTCCCAATGATTATCTCCACTCACTGATGAAAATTCTTGAGGCCTTCTCTGTATGGTCTCAAATGCCTACTGTAAACTTCTCAGGAGAGCTTACTGAGGACTCTTCTCAACCTCAGTACAAATTTAGGTACCCACTATCACAAAGCTATTTGAGGAAGTTTCTCCATGGTTTCTAATGTTTGATACAACCCATTGTCTAGCCTTGGTAGAATATGAGTTATCCAGTGGAAAAATAAAAGGCCAAATAATGTTTCTGATCATATCATTAACTTAATATTTTATGTTTATGTTTCTGATCATATAATTAATTTAATATCTTGTGTTTATATTTTCAAATGTAAGCATTTCTCTTAAAGTTGGCGTTCATATGACAAGATGCATTAGGGATCTAGACTAATTAGGAAACAGTGTCTTCTCTCCTTGAGTCTCAAGGTATTTTCTGAAGACCTCTTACATCAGAAACACCATGATACTTATCAAATACAACTTCCTTGGCTCAATAGCAGACTCACCATATCAGAAAGTCAGCTATGGGATCTGAAATCTGGGTTCTTTAGAATCTTGCTATGTGATGTTGTAAGCATGCAGGTATGGCAACATTTGCACTGTGCATGCCACTTTTGATAGAAAATATATTGTGAATAAGGCATGTTTGAACCCTCAAAGAGGTTAATTAACTTGACCAAAATCACACAGCAAATTAGTGGTAAAACCAACACCAATTTCAAGCTGTCTGCCTTCAAGTCCAAGGAGCTGTCTATAACATCATGTTACTTATTTGAAAAAGTACTTTGTTTTTTCTCTTTTAAATGCACATTATTTTCTTCTCTGTCCCAGAAGCATCTTGAAAATCCCAAAATGGCAATCTTTAAAAACAGATTGCTCAAATGATTTTGATGGAAGTCCTCTTTTAAAGAGAAATATGGAGAGCATGTTCATAAGTTACTGTAATAGTGTGTATGTGTGTGGACTCAACACATGCAATGTGTATGTATATTATGTGTTGCAGAGATAATGAAGGATGATTCTGTTATGAGCAATTTTGTCTAACTAGGCAAGCAAAAATTAAAATTAAGAAAAGTAAATGGGAAATAATTTTCCATTCTGTCACCCATATACTCTTGCTATGTGATGCTTCTATCTTTTATTGCCACTTTCGCAGTGGAAAGTACATGATGTCAGACTAGTTGTTCAAACATGCCTTATTCATTTTAAAAGCATATGTGGAACTCTGCAAGTAATCAACCACAGATTACTGAAATTTTCTCAGATTTGAGCCTTCTGCACTATTCCAATTAATGTGCATCTCTCTCCCCACCATGGGAATTGCACTGTATAACTGATTACCAAGCACATCATGTAAACGGCTTTTAGAAACTGCAAACAGCCCATTATGGAGAATGCACCTTATTAACAAAGGTCATATTAGAATCTCACCCTGGTAACTAATCGCGTCAAATGTACAGTACATCAATAGACACATAGACTAGGAAGCAGCGTTTTCCAATTAAGTGAATCAGTTTGACCTTCTGAACTATAAATAAACTGCAGCAACAGCTTCTGATTAGGCTTAAGGAGTCTGACTTCCATTGCAAACAAATGCCTCAGAACTTACGCATACTTAAAAAGTTAATCCTGTAAAGAGTCAATGAACAGATTTAAAGTTTCAGCATTAATGCCTTGGACTTGAGTTTCTTCAAATTTTTGCAGTGCAGACAGAATAGGAATGTATCCCTCTGAAGAGATAAACAAGGCCTGAATTGGTTTTCACCCTCCCTCAGGGTAACTAATTTAACTGAAGTAAACCCATTTTCAAAACAGAATAAAGTATTTGCTTCCCTAAGTAATTACAGGGTTTGGCTTGGTTGGGCAACTCCCCCTACATAAAGATACCCAATTAACTATACTCAGTGAAAATGTAGAGTACTTTATATAAAGCAGATTTGAGCCTTGTTTATTTTAATCTGATGTCTGTTCCAGAACTAATTCAAAACCCATTCATTCAACTTTCATCTAAAGAACTTCACCAATGCAGTTCTTTAATTTAACAGCATTCTACTTAGTCTTCAGGACTGACACAAGGAAGAGTACACTTGAGTGTTCTTTAGTGTTAGTAATGGATTTCCATAACTTCTTGGTCTCAATTTTCTCATCTGTTAAATGAAGGACTTGGACTAAATAAATTCTAAGCCTCTTAGGGCTAAAAGTTATGATTCTGTTGCTAAAAAAATTATAACCAGCCCAGATAGAAGTGTTTTCAACAGTGTTAACTGTGTGATAAGAAATGAGTGTAAATTTCTACAAATTCATAGAAATAATGACTAGTATATTCTCCTTCTAGGAAGGCATGACATTTAATAATAAGATATACAAGGACACTTTACATGAAGATCATTGTAGACTATCTTATGTGGAATATTCAATTTCTAATACCAGTTTTGAATAACTATGTGGGCTTTTAAATTTAAGCAAAGAGTTCCAACCTAGGGCTCTTGTTACTGATGAGAGAAAATATGGATTTTTTTTTAATACCATTTCTTGTTTTTACAAAAAAAAACACAACAGAATATTACACTGTATTTGGAAATTGACCATATCAAATCCCTTATTTAATTATAATCTCTCACCAAATTTAACATTTTCAACTATTCCAGGACAGGGCTAAAGAAATGAAGAAATGTCTCTTGAGGTGAAATTCAAGAGTATTTATTTAAAGTTTTGAGAAAGAGTAATGTAGTTGTTTTGGGGGATGTTAGAAATTAGCTTGCATTATATGAAGTTAGAGATTGAATATGTTATTTGACTAGTGTAATGTCTACAAAATGAACTCATCATAATATTTTTAGGGTGAAATCAGACTTTTGATAATGTTTCCTTAAAGTTTTGTACATATAAATGCAAAACTGTATAGATATGTATAGGTAATCTTAGGTAAAATTATGAGGTGAAGATACTTATTTTGTCCTCTGTGGTTTTGTGCTTGGGGACTCTTTCATCCTCTAGATATCACTATTTTTCTCTCTCAAAGAAAGGTATCTGACAGGTGGATTCACACAGGAATTCTTGTGACTTAATATATCATTCTCTCCAGAGGAATTAATATATTTAATATAACATTTAATATTTTATATACTTGAAAGTAGGTTAGAGGGTTAACTTAAGTGATTAAATCTCTATGAATGATATGCTACCTAAATTGAAGAGCTATTTCAAATCAAAAGTAGAATCATCTGCATGTCCTTTTTATTCTATAATACAGACTGTTATTCTTTCTCATAAGGCTGTGAGAAGGATGTCAAACTCATGAGGGTATTTTATTTATCTCATTTACTACTTTTTCCCAGCATGGAGAACAATGCCTAACACAGAGTAGACACTCAATACATAGATACCAAATGTGTGAATCCTTAGTATGTGAATCCTTAGAACCCTTTAATGTCATGGCTAGAAATTATCTTATAAAGCAGGTCCTTTGTCTATGGCCAGAAGTTCCTTTATAAAATACAAGAAGTTCTTATAAAAAACAAAAGTTCTTTGCAGAGCATAGGCAAAAGGCAGTCTTACAAAGCACAGAAGTCTGTTTTTCAAAGGAAATAAAATTATAGACTGTATAAAGGAGTAACTCCTATTGTTTTGTCCCTGTCTGTCTCTCCTCAGGTTCTGTCATCCCCATCTGCTTGTTTTTACAGTTAGTCAGCATGCTAATTGAAACTGGCTGGGGAAGGGTTAGACTAACCACCTTAGAATAAGTTAAAAGCCATGTAGTGTGAGTGTGTGTGTGTGTGTGTGTGTCCCTGAAAAACTGACTGAGAATACCTTGTGACATCAACTCCTCTAACCCTCCCTCCAGAACACATACCATCCTCCCACCCATGAATATGTAACCCATAAGTAGGCATGAACAGCACTTGTGCATGCACAGTGAAATCAACACATATCTCTTTTTCCCAAATCACACAACAATTCACATCTCTTTCCCACCTTCCATTTATCACTTAAAAACTCTGAGCCATTGGGTGGGAAGGTTATGGGATTTGAACTGGGTCTCTTGTTTTTCTGCTCAACCAGCCTATCAATAAAGCTACTTCTACTGCAAAACCATATCAACCATTGAATTATCTATGTATTGAGTAGCAAGTCCACTTTTTGGGCATCTCTTACTGTCCAAATTTAGGCATATTTGCAGAGACCTCATTGTAAAACTTATATTTGGAAGCACAAATATTAGGAGTGTGACTGAAGAAAAATACAGAAGAAATGTAGTGGAGATTGCCTTGGTGTTACTGAACTTATAAACTCATGTTCTCAATCAACAGAAAACTACAATATCTGTGCTTACAACAGGGAAAGTTTATTGCAAGTTGGTCAGCTACGAGGTAGGAGAAAAAAAAATACTAAAGTCTACCTTCTTTTTCCTGGAGAAGATGGGATTATATCAGCTTGGAGAGGGAAAAGACAGAGAATAAATATGAAAATGCAAGTTGGTTGAGTGACTGGTTGTTTTCCTGCTGGATCATGATGTAACCCAAGTTGGATCCAAAACTGCTATAAAACTGAAGTTCTAAAAAATTATTGCTTCTTTTGGCTAGCCATGAGTTGAGCATTATAGTTCAGTTTTTGTGTCTATTTTTTGGTTTGGACAATATGAGTTGTCCTTGAGGATACCAAATACTTGTGTTCTGAGGCACAACTTGTCAACTTATGAAGAATCTATTTTTCCTCATTAAAAATGGGTACATATTTCACTGAGCATAATCCCTTCTAGCTCCATCCATGTGTCTATGAATGACTCTAGTTTATCTTTTTGATTGCTTAATAGTATTCTATCATGTATATGTAACACATCTTGATCCAATCATTTGTTTTTGGGCATTTAGGTTGTTTCCAGTTCTTACCTATTATAAATAGTGCTGCAGTAAGCATAGGGGTGCAGGTATTCTTTTGAACCAGTGTTTTTGTATCTTTTGGATATATTTCTAGGAGTGGCAAAGGAAAAATACCGGATGGTTTCGTCCCTAGGAGGAATAGAAAGGGAACCAAATAAGAGACCAAGGAGAAGAAGAAAAACAATTAAAAAAAACCCACAACAAAAACAAAAAAGACAAAGACAAATCAGGGACACTTTGTGGGGAGGTGGAGGAAATGGGCTGAGGTCAGAAAGAGCACAAGGGACTGAGGTGATGGTGCACTGGTGAAATGGTGGTGGGAAATCCATAGGGACCCCAATTGATGTCAAATATATATAAATAAAGAAAAAAATAAAATGGGTACATAATTCCAGTTCTCTCTTGCATTTAAATGGGGTCATGTAACTGGAGTTGAGCCACTGGTATGAGTGTGTGAGTGAAAGATAAACTTTTGTGTTACTATGCCACAATTACTTTTAATTACAAAGGGATAGTGAAAGACCACACTGTAAAGTGTAATGAAAGTAGATGAGGCAGCAGGTAGGAATGGATCAGAGAGCATAGGTATATGGTTGAAATATTGACAGTATGGAGATAGGAAAAGTAAGCAGGTAAATAATGTGGGGTCAGAGTCTGGTGCTAGGAAATAAGGGGACTTGACTGGAATGGAGTCATTGGCTGAGCCAATGTTGATATTTGGAAATTTTACTATATTCAGACAGAGTCTTTTTGAAATAAATAGGTAATACATAAGCATAGGTCTAGTTAGTCATAAATGTTCATCATTCCACCAAATAGCAAATTCTGTTTTTGATCAAGTAGACTTAAGTGACTGTTGACTTCATGTGTGTGTTAAACAAAACTGTGCTTCCCCTAATTATCCAAATACTACTCTGACACAATGGTATCTAAATGCAGGTGTCTAGCCAGAAAAAAAAATTGTGAATTTAAGAAAGTGATATATCTGATTTCTACAATTTATTCAAAATAGATAACCCCCCAATATTATTCAAGAGATAATCAATAAACTAAGTAAATATTGCCATTTCATTGTTTTATTTTGTTTTCTAAAGCTAGTACTATATAGAATTTCAAGAATATAATAAATGTCTTTGGTGTGATGATAAATAAAAACTTCCTTAAATATTTTATCAAGATACAATTTATATATAGCAATGTCTATACAATGTGTTATTCTTAATTGTACAACTCAACTAATTTTCATATATATTCATGCGTAAGCCTTTACCTATTACTCATACCCCAGGAATTTCCACTGTGCATCTTATCAGTCAATAACAATGCCTTCATTAACTGAAATAAACACGGCTCTCATTTCTAATATTAATAATTCAATAAATGATATACAGTGAAAAAAGTTATATCATTACATTATAATATTATAAAAGCTTCAATTGTTTATTGGTGTTAATAATATATCTATGGTGCTTAACACCACTAAACAATAAATAAACTGTATTAAGTTTACCTCTAAAAGTTCAAATCTGTCCATCACCATACCATTTTCCCCTTTGTCCAATTTACCCACTCTCCTTCTGATTCCCCTTCTGGTGGTCATTAATTGGTATTTTAGTCCAAAAGGTTAATTTTGCTTTATTCAATTCATTTCTTTCTTTGTTTTCTCTATATACTACCTGCGAGTGAAATCATACAGTGCTTGTCTTTGTTCCTCTTGTTTCATTAAGTGCAATTTTCTCTAGGTCCATCCACATTGTTGTAAATGGTAGTAGTTCATCTATTTTAAAGTGGAAAAGTCTAAGAGCAATTTAAAAACAAAGAAAACTAAAAATAGCCCCAAATATTATTATTGGTCAAATAAAGTATGGTGACAGCAAAAGTTTGAAGAACTGACCTACGATGTGGACTGTATACAATTCCCAAATAATGCTTAAGGGACATTTGGTGAAAGATAAAAATTTAACAAGTTAAGACTGACAATGTCCAAATAGAATGAATTCAAAGAAAGCAACAATCAGAGATATTGTTACGAATCTTCTAAAAACAAAATATAAAGCAAACAAGATAAATGAAGGCTTATCTTATACACATGCTAGCATGCACCATTTGGCAGTTATTGCTAAGGTAATCACAAAAGATGGCCTCTTACTGAAAGCTAAAGAAACAGTGTGTTTGTAGAAAAATTATTTTAAGATATTAGTAATACTATATATTACTGTATAATACTGTAGAACAGATATTTTACAAGGAATGAGGCAGTGGTGACCTGATAAAATTCTGTGAAAATCGAAGTATAGTTCTTATGCCCTAAGTGCTTTATTTCTCAATAAAAAGAGAGAAATCAAAAAATGATTTATATGATGAAGTATAAAGTTCAAATGGATATCAACCTATGGAATCTTGTTTCTATTTTTTTTTTACTCCTAGTACCTTCAGAAATAGTCACTGTTGTTTATGGAGTGGACTTTAGTTCCTTAGGTGCTAGGCAAATGCTTTTGAAGAGATGAAGTTGTAGGTAAATCTATCCCATGTATTTAGGTATTTCCAGATTTAACCAGAAAATGTCTGTTAGCAAATAAGATGCAAAAGGAACATGCTGAGCCATGAGAGACTCTGTTAGGGTGAGGGTAATTATGCAGACAGCTCTTCAGCTTTGCATAGGCATTTTTTTTTTTTCCTTCAGGATATTAGGATTTTGCTAAAATAATGCCAAAGGGCAATGCCAAGATGATGGATAGGTCTATGAGTTCTCACCATTGTACTGACAATGCCAAGATTATTCAGGCCTGGGGTACAATTACAATGTGGTTTATTTAACAACAGGAGATGAGGGAAACAAAGTTTCTAAGGACACAAGTGGCAGGTTGTCTTACCCCAGATAATGTCTATGGTGTTCAGTAGTGCCAAATAAAGGATGTTAATGCAAGATGGTGCTGACCCCTTAACTGGGCCTGGTGCTACTTACACTAGGATCCAACTTATGGGCACAGCAGGAAGTGCTCACAGGTGATGCCACAGCAGCCCACAGCAACAGTCTGAAGGCCAGGCTGGGCAGCACCAGACACTATATCAGACAGCAACAGGGGCAATAGCAGCAGGCACCAGTGCCAGATGTCCAGAAACAGTGGATAGCTCTCAAAGGTGACTGAACACAAAGTATTGATTAGCAGTTCTCAGTGGTGCTGGTCACCACCAGTCACCAGGAGGCAGAGACACCAGTGTTACAGCTATCTGTGAGTTATTGGCTTGCACCACTAAAGAACCTCTTTGTGAGCTATTATGATAAGCCACTAGCAATCAGCAAGTTTTGAGACACTGGGCCAGGTCAGTGGTGCTCTTTGTAGGCAGTGTCAGAGGCAGGGCCCAAAGCAGATGCAGCAACTGAGTCTCTGCAAAGGTCCTCTGAGGTCTGGAGGTCTACAGAGATATGCAGGTCTGCTAAATCCCGTGGAGGTTATCTGCTTGATGCTCCTTTGGAGGCTGTCTGCTGAGTTCTTTGACTGTAGGGAGCAGAATGAATCAATCTGGCTTTTGCTTTGCCTTATATCATCTTTTAGGGGCTCCCACCCTATAACCCTGGAGCACCATTTTCAATGCTAAGCATCTGATTGGTGACATCACCAGTCAGTTCCCTTCCATCTTTTAATTGGAATAATTAACCTATCACCTTGAATGAAACTGAGATAGAACCTGATTGGTCCATTGAGCTTGATCCTGATTGGTCCATTTACAATCCTGCCAAATAGAAAAGGGAAAGGCCCTTCCTTAAGGTGAGAACAAGTTCAAATTTGGACTGGTGGGCTCCAAAGAGCCACTGCAGGAGCTTGGCCTCAGTGGAGCTGAAGGCATGCTGCACCTGGTGCTCCTTCAGGACGCCAAATGTAACAGCAAAAGAGGGAAGTGCACCAACCAGCACTAGGACATGGGTCTCAGCTGCTGCAGGGTGCACTCAACTGAAGGGCAGCCATTTTGATCTGGCACTCCATGAACCTCTCTGTCTGTGCTCCAGGAAGCTACAGTGTCTGAGTTGGCCCAATGGGACCCAAAACTCCTATAAACCTTCCTGGGCTAGGAGCTGCAGGGCTTAGCATTCACCTCTGCTACCAGAGCTTGCTCTGGCATGGAGTGACCTTGCAGGTGGAGTCCCCTGGGAATGTATGACCTGGAGCTGTATGCTGGGGATACTGCTGCTTGCCACTTGCCTTTGCTTGCCCTTGCCTCATTCGCAGCATTCATAATGCAGGCAGTGGGTGGTAGAACTATCTACTGTCAATGCCACTTTTAAGGCAGGTAACTTAGGTGTTGTCTACAGGCAGCGTGCTTTGGCGGTGGGCAAGGAAACTCCCCTCAAGTCCAAGTGGACACTGCTGGAACATTGCAGTTTGGGAGCTCCAGTGTTATCACCTGCCTGGACCCCAGGAGGGGCTACCGCTTGCTCTGCTCCTTCTGGCTGCAAGCTTGGAAAACTCCCATTGCTGCTTCTGAGCAGCAAGTGCCAACAGGCCCTCATGCTGAAGGCAGTGAGGCCTGCAGGGGCCAAAAAAGCCAGGATGTCCTTTCGCTCAGGAGAGCCATTTGTGACCTATGGCTTGTGCCAAGGGGTTCCATTTTCACTACAAAGTTAATTTTCAGGTATGAGTGGCAAGTTCCCCGGAATGGGAGAGGAAATAGTTCCAGCTAACTCTGCCTCTGAGGCAAGTGTTTACTGAAGAACAGTCATTAATTAGTCTTGGGACAATAAAACCCTTTTCCTGTCTTTTCTCCAGTTAATAATGCATGACTAAAAGTTATGTTCTAACTGTAAATCAGGGCAAACAAAACATACCACAAACTTATTTTCCTCTCAAGTCCAATAGCTTGATATGCTGTTGTTTTAATATTCCCACTTGGGGCTGCACATCTAATGTTATCTTTGAAAATGTGCTAACAAGTCTGAAAGTATTAGGGCTTTTTAATACATTTTTATTGCAACTGAGGATTTTGAAAAGTGAAATCTAATGCTTCTTACTCAGTACATAATATGAATGGAAAATAGAAAATAAGAATATGGCAATAGAATTTATGCATTTTTGGCAGAATTTTTGGCAGAATATAATTCATTATATTGCAGGAAATACTTTGTCCTGTCATTTAATACATGCTCATTTTTATGCTGTTAAATTTTAAAAATAAGAATGCTTTCTGGTGTTCTTATTTTCTTTTCTCAAGAAGATCTTAGATTGTCAAACCGGTCTTTACAAGGGGGGCTTGGGTGATCTAATAAAAGATTTGTGATGACCTCAGGTCTTGCTTTTAAAAGGGTAGTAGAATGCTAGAAGAAGGAAAACTCTAAATTCCTAAAGATGTTTTAGAGCACTTGGGAGAACTCACCAATTGGCCATGAACTTGTCATTCAGATGCATAATAGTCTGGTTCAAACATAATGGACTTCTTTAAAATATATCAAAAATATTGGGAAGTATGAGTTATAAACTCATCAATTTCCATGATGAGAAACATGATGCCACATTGAGTACTCCAGGGCACTCCTACTAAACTATTACATGTCCACCTGAATCGTACAAATTAAGGAAGTCCATAGAGACCTGTTTTTAGGCAGTGAAATGCAAAGGTTGAGTTTAACTCAGGTAACCATTAGGGTTTCATAGTGAATGGTGGACTTGGTAAGGTTAAAGCTTGTATGATATTAGTTCCAGCTAACTCTTGCCCTGAGGCCAGTGTTTACTGAAGAATAGTCAATAATTAGTCTTGGGACAATAAAACCCTTTTCCTGTCTTATCTGAATTGAACTACAAAAAAAAAGGGGGGGGGAACAGAATGGATAGATTACTTGATTTTTAAAATATGCGTTTCCCAACAGCAACAAAATTCCAAAACTATTTTAGCCCAAAACAGTTTTAAAATTGTGACAGGCTAACATAGTGCTGGTGCCTCCCTGGATGTCTCAACATAATGCCTTCCTTCTTCCCGCTATTGAATGAGAACAGGGAAATCTAGATTAGATTGAAATCATTTTCTGGTAAAAATAAAAATTACATGTTTAGCTACCAAAATTCTATAGATTTGAACTCATGCTATATTTATTAATTAATGCCTATTGTGCTTTAAAGATTCTTTAAATCTTTTATATCTTTTTCAATTAATGATCATAAAACTTTATGAAGTCATTTTAAAGAGATTAAGCAAATTCCTAGAGATTTGCCAAATAAATGTTTGTGCTATTTGTATTTTATACCACCTCTTGATAACAGAGTATCTTATGATTTTTTTTTTGGGAAAGAAATCCAGATTAGATAAGGAAGAAGAGAAGAAAGTTGAGGCAGAGAAATGAAAAAAAAGGAAGGAATGGTAGAGGGAAGAAAATGAACTTTTTACTTGGCTTTAGATGTATAAATATTAATGAGAAATATGTGAAAAGATCAGAAATTCTCAAATTGCTGTGCACTGGTCCAAGCAGATAATGTAAGGAACTGTAGAGAAAGCAGAAAACATCTCAAAAGGATGAAGATATTGGACAGGGATGATTGGATTCTAAAGCAAGCTTTTTTATTTCTTTTGTTCCATGATTAGATTTTATTCTATGAGAGAACTTGTAAAAGGAATATTAGAGAATAACTTTTAAGAATTATAAAGACTAAGATAAATGCCAGAAAAGAAATCTAGAAATTGTAATTCCAGTTTCACCATGGTAATATGGGCCTAGATAAATGCATTATCTGGTGGATTTCTAATAGATTGATGGTGTCCAAACAACGATGATGGATAGCTAGCTTGCAAAATGGAAGGAGAAATTTAACAGAGAAACTATGAGTTTGTCTCCCAGCACTGACAGTGGTCTACATTTTATAGCAACCACTTAACTGGAGAGAGATGGGCCATGTTTGAATTTGCAAATTACACAAAACTGAGAGGGACAGTAAAATGTTGCGTGGTGAAAGCTAGAGGCAAATTGATGTCAATATGTTGCTGTGGTAAATTAAATATAGAAAGATAAAATATAAATCATTCTGTACTTTATTTAAAGAAAAAAACTTCACAAGTATAAAATGAGGAATATGAGACTTGGACCAGCGGGCTTTCAGATGGTCTGGGGTGCAATATAAATTGTTATTGTCATATGGTTGTTGGTAAATCTACTTTGAGCCTAGACTTTATTAAAAAGAGGCACATTATCTCAAAAGAGCAAATATGACTAGTGCTGCACACCATTCTTTTAAGGAGACAGGTGAAAACAAATATACAGGCTGGATTAGTAGAAAGTGAACAGTCCAGGGTCAGAGAGAATTTCAGACTTTTAAAAAGTAATGCTTTATTCAGACAGCCTTCTATATATATATATTTTTTTTTTAATAAAACTTGTATGGTGGAAAGTCAACACACTCAGTAAGGGCTCTGACTTTGTAAAAAATAAGTCTGATGGATAGAAATTGCACAGCAACCAATTTTTTACTTAATTTAAGGCAATATTTCTCACAATCACAATCGTGTTAATGAGCTCTTTGAGGGTAGTAGACTTCCTGTAACTGGAGGTCTTCAAGTACAAGTGATGACCAGTTGGGGGAATGTTTTTGGTATGATAATTGCTTTATCACCTATTTCAAAACAGTGCTCGGTACACATTAATCACCAACAACTATTTACTGAATGAATGATTGAATAGAAAGAAGTTGCTTATGATTAACATTTATGAAATGTTATTGATCAGGCACAGCTACTTTTCCAAAAGCTGTAGGAAATGACAGTAATTATTTTCATTTTGCAGCTCAGAGATGAAGTAGCAAAGGTGCTAGACACTAGCCCAAGTTACCTTGGAAGTAAGCTGAGGAGAAAGAATTCTAATTGTGGTATACCAGTTTCCTAAACCTGTTTCATTTCAGAAGGTGGCTGACCTAGAGATTATCTAAGATTTCTGCATGAAACAGTCTCCATTGTATACTTTATTAATCAGACAAGGAGGCCATGGACTGAATTCTACTCCCTAAGTAGTCTTTGTAGCCAATCAAAGCTTAGCTCGTACATGCCTCTGGATTAAGAAATCAAAATCTGCTGGTGGCGGTGTGGTCACATAAATTGAGGAGATGTGAACTTATTTCCCTAAATCATATACAATGTTGTAAACCAATATTACTTCATTGGGAAAAAAAAAAAAGTGAAAGAAAACTGAAGGCAGTCATAGCCAACTTCATTTTTTAAAGCAAAACAAAACTAAGCTAAGCTATAGCCAAACAAATAATTTCCTTGCTTTGCTTCAATCTTTTATCCATAAGTCTTTCCACTAACTCCCTCAGTGGGGTGCTACTATTTAGTTCCAGTTGGTGCTGTGCAGTTCCAATCGACTTTTGCTCAAAATTTTTAATATTTTATAGTTTACCTTTTTTTAAAAGCTTTTATTTCTTTATTTTATGTTGCACTTATTTCCTGGCCATAAGATTTTGTTTCTTCAGTTTCTTCTAGGCTTTTTGTGCTCTGTAACCTTCTGGCTTAGGGACATGATGCTCTTTTTCTTTAAGAATCATCTCCATGTGAGAGGGAGAGCTCACATGTAGGTTAATTCAACCCAGAGTGTTGTAACTTCTGCCACAAATCTGGGGGTTTGGCTCACCTGGAGGTGCTCAATGACCAGAAGATCTACATTAAGTTCTGCTTTCCCTTCTGCATTTTCAAGCATGTGCAGGAAAAATTCAGTACAGTGCAGGAAAAAAGTAGCCATTCAGACTAATTCAGCATGTGAGTTTGAGTAGCTGGGGAACAGAGAAGTCTGGGATTCTAATGTTTGATACCTAAGAGGCATATCTGGAGCTTGTCAAAGGTAGAGCCAATGACAGATTGCACTAATTGTAATCTTGTCTCATTTAAAATGCTGGCTAGATTTTGAGGATTAAGGCAGAGTATAAATTCTTAGAGGCCATGTTTAATCTTTGACTAACATTTATTTCTTCTGAGTCTTACACCAAGTATATTAATTTTGCACAAGAGGTTTTGGCCAAGACAGGGTAAGTATATAGCAAATATCATTATCTTTGAGTCAGTTGGAATGGTGATGGTTTAATTAATAAGTCTTAGTGATCACAAATGCTTTGTTATGATAACCCTAAAGTTTACCAGTAGTTTAAGATTTTCCTTAAATTTTATTCAGAACATATCACATGACCTACTTGCATAGCTACCTTTATTTATATGTTATTTTACAGTTACTTATCATTCTGTGTTTTCTTTTATAACATCACTGTGACCAGATTGCAAGGATATGTTTGACTCATCTGCACTCTTCCAACTAGACTCTGACCTCCTTGAGAGAGTGATGATGATGCTACTTATCTGGGGTTTTAAAGAACAATATCAAGGCAAAATTGCACTCATGAAGTTGAATAAGCAAGGTGGACTTAATTATAGCCTATTGCCATAGGGGAGAGAGACCACAATTCAGTTTGAGCTTGACTCTGTTAGAGTAAAGAACATTGGAGGACTTTCTAAGAGCTGGGGTGGAGGATTGTAAGGAAACTTTCTATCTTCCTTCTAAAAGATAATTTTATAACTTTGAGCCAAGTGTCTGCCTAAGTTAAGCTCTTGACTTCCCACAGACATTGGAAAGTAGGAATGCTGTCTTCCTTGACCATTCCATTTCAAAGGGATGTCTCCTAGGTCCTTGAGAATGGGGTTGAAAAATTGGCAAGACCCTTAAAAAGATTTAAATCTCAAAAGATTAGAGAAATAATTTGTAATTGCCAAGAATTCAGGGGCCTAGAATCACAAAGCTTGTCCAAAGTCTTCAAGGTGAGAGGACTAGTAAAGTTACCTTGGTCAATGCTCAGTAAAAATTTGTTGAGTGACTGAACAGAAAAATAAATAAAATTTACTCCTTAGGGTCATAATTTTAAATGTGTCAGCTTATTGATAAAGTAACATTAAGAGCAATTAAAGCAAATTAAATAATGTTTAAAAGCCTTTTTTCCTTCATTGCTCATTTGATACTTCATTGTGCAGAAATGACACATAGTCCCAAATATATTACATGCACAGGCTTTTTACAAATTAAAACTTTTCAACTGGAATCATTTTTTATAAATCATTTCCAGCAGTGGAATACACAATGATATATTAAATGAGTTTTCAAAAAGATGAAAATCATTTTTTTAGAAGCTGTTGTATTTTCAACACTTTTGTGTATTCTTAAATCAAAAACATTACCTCAGACTCTGAAATATTATATATAAACTTTCTCTGTAGTAGCTGTGGCTATAAAATAGGAATAATAATGTTTTCTCTTCCTATCTTGATGGATTGTTTATTAGGAGCAAATGAGAATGTGAAAGCACTTCAGAATTGTAAAAATAACTGTAGAAAAGCACGGAATTATTAAAATGAATAACAAACATATAAAGTCGATTATGAAGCTATCTTCATTTTCTTTATAACAATAATACCTAAAAATGCAATAAAATATAGAAATCCAGGCTATCTTACAGAGAACAGAAAATAATATTTGGTGGCCATTGCCTTAAAATAATTGGTAAGTTTGAGGTAGTGACATACATAAATGTAACAATAAGCAGTTTCAAATGTTTCAAGTATGCTGGGTCCTCCTTGGTGGTGCAGTGGGTTAAGCAATGTACTATGAAGCAAATGTCAGCCACCGCAGCACGAGTTCGATCCCTGCCGCAGGCCAGGGAGGGGACCCACATGGCACAGCAGACCTCTCCTGCCTCACTCGCTGCTCCCCTCAGCAGTGTGTTTCAGTCCATCTGCCTGTTCTGCTCCCCACTGTCTCTGGTGGATCCTCTCACCGCCCTGGACTCTGGCCTGTACCCCAGTTCTTGTATGCATAAGTAAATAAATCTTAAAAAAAAAAGTTTCAACTATCCTGATTAATAGGATGACTTCTATAAGAATAGTTATCAGGGAGATAGTGCCAAATGTTTGTTAAATCATTTGGATTCAGGTAGTCTGTGTTCAAATCCAAGGTCTCCTACATTGCAGGTGTATTATCTTGAATAGGACATGAACTCTTTCAGCCTCAGATTTCTCACCTGTGAAGATCAAAGTAAGCTTCCAAGCTGCTCAAAAATAGTTTGACACTAACTTATAAGGAAACCTGTATTCCTAGGCTTGTTGTAGCATAATTTACCATAGACAAACATATGGAAACAACCCAAATACCTCCAAACAGATGAGTGGATCAATAAGATATGGTATAGATACACATGGAGTACTACTCAGTGATCCAAAAAGATAAATTCATGCCATTTGTGTTAATAAAGTTGGAGATGGAAGAGATGCTAGCTGAAATAAGAAAGATAAATACTGAATGATATTGGTTTCATCACTTTGGGCTACTTATTCCTTCCCTTATAACCTTTGTTTTTAGCAATGAGATGAAGAAATAATTAAGTGATGTCCCCTACAAAACCATAAATCTTATGAACTTAGTTTCTCCTGATGTTTTTTGAGAAAAATTATGCCAGTCTGACATACTGAGTGAGTGCAAGTTGTATAAAAAATTATTTATAAAGGGAAATTCTCAGTATTTTACTATTGAAAAATCTCTGTACTCCTTGTGAACTTTTATACTTCTATTACTGTTAACTGCCATCACTCCTGTATCAGGACCAAAGTACCAATGTAGTATCTTTAAAATCAGAAGATGCTACATACTTTTAGAAGTCATATTTCCTTGTTTTTACCCTCAAGGAGAATTTTTGTATTTTGATTGCATTACATGTCATAAAGAACCATTTTTGGCATATCCATACAATAAACACAATGTGGGTAGTGAGGAATGAGTCTAGGTAATTCATTTAATATTTTATTCATATCTATACTGTACAATTAGAATGAAATTAGCATATTGTCTAATACCTGGTTTAAGGAATCAGCAAAAATCTGGGTAAAGAGAGACTTTCTGTAACTACCAAAGAACATTATTATAAGCCCAGGCATAAAAACTGAATCACAGAGACAGAATATGTAATTTGGAAAAGAGTGTTCTTACAATTCTAATCCAATAATTCAATACAGTTAAGTTCCACTGTAGTACTTAGTCATTTCTCATTTAGAGCAGAGTTATTCATTTTACATGTCTATCTTCTCTACTACAATACCACCAATTGGAGGGTGTATCATATGGGTTTAAAAGCAAGGAATGGGTATTCAATGCATGATTATGTAATTAAAACGAATAATATAGCAGAAGAGAGAAACATTTAAAGTCAAAAACAATGGACAAAAGTAATTTTGTGCTTTCACCTTTGATTCTTTTTTTTTTTTAAAGATTTATTTATTTATGCATACAAGAACTGGGGTACAGGCCAGAGGTGTGGGGGTGAGAGGATTCGCCACAGACAGAGCCGGGAGCAGAACAGGCAGATCAACATAAGTACACTGCTGAGGGGAGCAGCGGGCACAGCAGGAGAGGTCTGCTGAGCCATGTGGGTCCCCTCCCTGGCTGGCAGCAGGGATTGAATTCATGCTGCAGTGGTTGAGGTTTACTTCATAGTGCATTGCTTAACCCACTGCACCACCAGGGAGGCCCTCACCTTTGATTCTTTACATGCATATGATTATTAAAAGAAATTGGAAAGTTTTGCATACAGTTCCAAACACCTTCCTCATTAGTAAGTCTCCTCCTGGCATCTTCAAATATACAGATTATTGGACATATGCTGTCATATGTCATGACTGTCTTTGGGGAAATAGCCTTTCCTTTCTTCTTAGTCTTCTTTCCTTCCTTCTGAGGTTAATGGGAGGTTGATCTCACCTTCTAGATGTAGATCTGAGACTATCTTGTGCTACCTTAGCATCTCAGTGGTGGGTTCAGTAGTCCAAGACTCAAGCAAAGTTGATAGGATTCTTATTCAGGAGATTTTGTTAGATGTTGGAAAATAATGTCCCTTTCTTTCCTAGAATCATTACCTGTTCCAAAATTTAAGGCTAGGGTTACCAGTTGTCATTACTGCCCAGTCATATGAAAAATTTAGTCTACAAATGAGTAAACACAGGAGGAATGTGGGACAAACTTAGGGAAAGAGATGCTCTGGTGACCTATTGAGATCACTCATTGAATTAATCAGCCCCTCTTCCAGTGGTAACCCTGGACTTTAGATTTGTGACATTTGGAAACAAGAAAACTAGCCAATGTTATAAATGGGAAATGAGTTTATGTTTTTTTTTAAATTACAGGCCCTAAAATATGGAATGTTCAGAGTAGAGACAGATTGAATGGCAATAGAGATTTCCTTTCCAAGACTGCAATCCTGACATGTTTTAAATATATATACATAAGCAGAGTAATTGGTTAAACTGTTATCTGTTTTAGATAAAAAAAGACAGACCATGTGTCTTTCAAGGCTGATATCTTGGAGTTTTTAAATTGCCAGACTGTGAAAAGCTTCATGTGAATGTGACTGTGTGGAACTACCACCATTCATAGGTGTTATTCTGAGAACCAGAGGTAATAACTGGATTTAAATTTAGCCTTGGGTTATTTACCTTTGTGTATGGAGTGATTATACTTTTGATTGAATTTGGAAAAGTAGCTGTATTGAAATGACCGCTTTGAAATTATATGGAAAAGAAGTGTGCATGTATCATAGTCAAAGTTTGGGATGTAGTTGACCCAGTGGCCATGTAACTTTATGAAGCCAGGAGTCCATCATATTTAAACCATAGGGTTCAAGGAATCCTAAGTTGCCCTCTGAGTTCAGGGTAAAGCATGTGTCTTATACCTGTAATGTGGACAGTATTATTCAAAGATGGGCATATTGACCAACCTAGGTTATTCAGTGCCCAATTCAAAATTTTTGCAGTATAAGAATGCTAGCTTTTAACTTATTGTAAACATGTAACCATTCTGAGAGGTAGGTGATATTCAGTTGGATGGAACATATTCAGTGCAAGGGCGAATGGTATATGTGGTCTAACTACATGATAAAAAGAGAATGAATTATTTTAATGGATAACTGGTGATATCTTCTATAATTTTCTTCACTGTTTACTTTTTAATAATAGTTAATACAGTGGCAATAAAATTACAGAGAGATGCAGTGGAAGGAGAAAAAGAAGAAAACAATATTAAAAGTTTATTAATCTTTAAAGCATTCACTAGAAACTAGAATGAGATTCTGGTTAGAAAATTTTCAAAAGTAAACAGGGTAAAACTGAAAATTTCCAAGAAAAAATCATTAACTTGCTTCTGCTTCTACCTTTCAGTAAATCAATAAAGTTGTAGAATTAGTATGGAATTTGAACTAAGGGAGGACCATTTAAATTCTCACTCAAATATTAGCTAAATAAATAAAGCATAATTATGTATGAACAGTTATTCTTTTATTTTTAAAGTTATTCTTATTGTTATCAGAAAAAAATGAGTAGCTAGTAGAAGTTAGTATTTTCAGTATTTAAAGTGATTATATATAGATTTTCATATTTTTTTGAATACAAGTTTGATTCTGACCTGGGGCTTGGGGGACAAGAAATTTCAGATGGGAAAAGTAAAAGAATGTAGAGACAGAAAACCAGGTGCTTAAAAGATGTATTTTGTACTGCAAAATCACGTAAAATTCATGTGATGGTCCTTTGCAGTGGTACAAATTATTCCCTGTGTTTTTGCATACATTGAGTTAATTGAATTACAAGCTTGGTTTCTGACTTTCTCTGGCTCTAACATCATATAGTATTTATGAGTACTTATTTGTTTATCAGAATTCAGCAAGAACAACACTGTAAGTATAAAAAGTAATTAAAGTAAAACAAACTATCACCTTCTTCCCAACAACAACTAACAACAATAAAAACAACTATGGAACACAGTTTTGCTTGAAGATTTAATTTTCTAAATCTTTCTGGTCACCTTGACTTTGGTACATGCACCATTAACTGTGAGATCATGAAATGCTTGGAGGTGTGTCTTTATAGTCATTTCACCTCCAGCATACACATAGCACCTGATACTAAGTAGATATTGGATGTCTATACGGATGGATGGATGGATGGATGGATGTGTGGATGGGTGGATGGATGTGTGGATGGAAAATTTGAGGACAAAAAAGTACAAATGCACTATGGGATCAAAAGTTGTTTTTTAAAAATAGTTTTATTGTCCATTCTCATTCTAACCATTCAGCTGTATTAAACTTCCTTGACTGTAAAGCTTTCTCTTTCACTTTCTAGTTGTTGACCAATTATTTATTCATTCATCCTTCTTTTTTTTTTTGGCCTAGAACCTTCCCGTTTTTTTCTTCAATGACTCTTATTTATCTTTCAAGTCTCAGAAGATAGTTGTCTCCTTCTGAAAAACCCTTAACACAAATTCAGGAGAATTCTTTTTTGATTTGATAGAATTCCTCCACTAAATATATGGCTTACTAAATTGTATTTGCATGTTTTTTTCACTCAAATGTCAAATTCAGTAAAAAGTCAACAGCCAAATATAATTTAAAAAATCCATTCTTGACTATTTCTCAAGAATGTCAATTTTAATTTTTTTCAGGACCCCCCCCCTTTCATTTTTTACTATGATAAAATACATATAATGCCAACTCTAATTTTTCAATAAAGCAATAGCCCTTAAAATTGTTTTCCATAGTGGATTCTCTCAAAGCTTCTCCATTCCCATTTTTCTTGTTCACCAAAAATATCTCCCCAAGCTCAGGACAAAGTACTCTTGGCAATTTCACTTCTCATGTCACCTTCACAGACCTAAGGTATCCTTTTCGTAATTTTTTAATATGCTGTCTTCTAGAGCAGGAGTGCTCTAAGTAGTATGCAGATTCATACTGATCTGGGAAATTTATGCTGCAAAATAATGAGCAAAGTACAGAAATTTAGAGACAATAGAAAGTGTTATAGTATGTTGATTATTTCTTGATAATTCAGTAGTCAAAAATGGACTTGATTTTTGACTTCTTTTTAAATTTCAGTTTTATTTTATTGCTCTAGAAGACAGCATGGGATTCAGATCTTTCAAGATCTGTGCTTTAATACAAATCAAAATCTCAGTATACTCCATATATTCAGGAATCACCATTTCATATGACTCTGTCGAAATATTTTTCTTTCCAATCCTTTTCTTCAAATGCCATTGTTCTTTTAAAGTTTCAGGCTTACCTGAAATGCCTCCTCATTTCCTGCACACAGGAGGCTAATTCCTGTGAAATCCTAGGGAAATTGGTTTGGATCTCTACTTTGCTTTGGTTTTATTATGAACATAGTACAGTTTTATCACAGATTCATTTAACTTAAATATATATGTGTGCTCAAAATTTTCAGTATTACCATTAAATCCATCTCTATCTGTCATTCTTTTGAAAGAAAGCACGAATTGTACATCAGAGATCTTAACTTCTCCTGTACAGGTTTCAATTCCTGTAAGTTTTGGTAGGTGCATGTTGCTGAATTAAGGCCTAGTGTGGGCCTAGCTTGGAGGCTGTAGCATTTTTTGCGTAGCTAAGCAATGATCCAAAATGTTAGGGCAATGATAAAGAAATGCTTATCACTAGGCCATTCTCACTCTGACAATGATGAACTAATTCATTGAGAGATGTATGTTCAATTCCAAAGTGCCATGTTCCTAAAGAGGTTTTTGATTTTTGAATAGGAAGCAAACCTGAAGACTTAATCTTCAAATTTTTAGTTTTTGGGGTTTAAAATTCCTAGTGAAGTCTATACACATTTCTTTCCCTCTGAGTGTATGAGACACTCAGAGTATTTGACACAGGAAGTTTAAACTGAATATATTTTGACTTTGAATAGCTTGAACTTCATAGAGACAGAAAATAACATAAAATTATACAAGGATTTCCTCCATTCCTCTGTTTTTGTCATATTGTGGCAACTCTATATGTCCTCTCCTTTAATACTTCATGATCACTTGAAACATTAGAGAAGAAACCCTTATTGTTGTTTTGTGACTTTCCAGAACTGGGTAAAATTCTTCACTTCTGGCTTTAGTAAATGAAAGTACTGGGCTGGTCTGAATTTGCCCATATAGACTCTACCCATATAACCATATACCACTCTACCCATATAAATACCTGTTTTTTGCCCCCTCAGTGCCTATGCATTTGGGACCCCTCTCCGCTCAGTGAACTTTCCTGTTCTTCTCCTTATCTATCAATTAATCTCTTGCTTTTCTGTATCTTTGGTCTCAACATTGAATTCTTTCCTCACCAAAGACAAAAGCCAAGAAACAACCCCCCTGGGGTCCTCAGACTCTGTGCCAGCTCCCCAAAACACTGGTTCACTTTCATGTACATTATGTGCATTGCATGCCTAATGCCTATACACATCTTACATATATTTTATACATGCATTTACATAAACACATACATACTCCGTGTGTATATATATGTATGTATATACACACCTATTTGTAATAATAAACTCTCCACTATGGTGTTGTGACATTTTAACACTTTTGCAGGGAAAAATGACAGTCTTCTGCAAGTTGACTCATTTCAATTTTACACTTTGCAGATTTCATCTTTTGATAGAATCCTGTTTATAAGCTGACTAATGTAAGGTTACGTTGTCTCTCATTACCACCTTTGATCATCCTCTCACCAGAGCAACACTAATGTCATCATCATCATTAAGTCTGGAAGAATTTCCTGCTGTTTTTTAGATCATTACAATATTTTTCATTTTATGAAATGCATGAGGGGAGTTTCTGCTTCTTATTTCTTATATTGAGTGTTTGCAGTGGAGGCTAAAATGAGTCATAAAATAAGCATCCTGAATAAAACATTCTTAACTACACATCTCAATTAAGATTTCTCTCAATAGTATTGTCCCATGTGCTTTCTGGATGGACCTCGTCTTGAATAGTCTGGTGCAGTAACCACAAGAATTCTAGCTTCAAATGGGAAGCTTGCAGTTTTTAGCAATTATTTTGCTCTCCTAGTATTTTCTACCACCATTTACAGTCCAAGGAAGCTATTGAGAATATATATGTTACAATTTCATCATATTAATATTATTTGAGAGTTGTTTTTGGAAGAGTTTTTTAAATTGGGATATGCTAAATGTATAAAATTATTTCATTTATGCAAATCATATCTACTGTGTTTGTGTTAGTGTCAAAGGAATTTTATGAATATATGAACTGCTCTACAATGACAGAGAGGTCTGAATAATTAACTGACTTCTGAAAGGTCAACTTGACCACTTCCACAAACATTAGAAGCCACATTATGTTTCAGTCATAAGTGCTTAACTGTAGCTTTGATTATTTATTTCTCACCACCATTCTATGAGGTCAGTAAGATTTGTCTTTGTTACTATAACTCAATGATTAGAGAAAATGAAGGATATGGAATTAGATGGAAAGTGGTTAAGCCAGTACCCAAATTTATAACCAAGGTCACAGATGAGTAGAAATCTGAAATTATATGCATAGATCCCTCTGTCCTGGTTTATTGATTGATCAAATGATGCAGATTGCTTCTTAGATGTGGTTTGTTTACAAATTTTAACTTAGAAGAAAACAATAGTTTATATAGCATCTTTAAACATTCACCTCATGTAATAAGTCAGCAAATATTTCTTAAGTGCCTACTATGTGAACAACTCAGTGAAGTATTGTGTACATAGTGATGTCATACTTTTTTGTCCACAAGGAGCTTCATATACATAACTCATTTTAACATAAGACACAAAAGATAAAAATATACCTAACGATTGTTGGAAGGAAGCATTGGACAATACCAAAGGGCAGAAAGTAATTTCTCTTCCAACTACCTCTTAAAACTTATCTTGCCTTCCATTGTTCAGACACAGTGCTATGACTGGGCCATAAAATCATCTAGAAGCCACATGATTTGCATACCTTTATATTGATAATTTTTAAGTTTATTTTTAGCATTTACTTGAGTGGATAAGAAAAACTCATTTCCAACTTACTAAAGATATATGTCTTTTAACATTTCAAATTAAGTAATATATGAATTAATTTTGGTTCACAGTCTCAGATGTGAGATTTAATGCTTTAAGTTCTCATGTATTCATTTTAATTTCTGCTTTTGAACCATTGGTCACCCTTGGCCTGATGGAAGACTTTGGACCTTCTAGGAGTTGCTACTATCCCTAGGTCATGCCATGGTGACTGGATAGAGGGGCATTAGATTCTCAGACACTGGTAAAATCTTTATAAATGAAACTTTTTAATTGTATGAGCTAAGTATATACAGATTAATATCTTAGAATACTATCTTATCCACATGCTCTTTCAGCAGATTGTTGTAATATCAATATGACTTCTAATCTAAGTTTTTTCTAAGAGGTGTACAAGAAGATTAGACAGGACTTTTTGTTCCAAATTTTAACTGCCAAGGTTCAGAATTTGAGTAAGATGGGGTGGGTTCCTCGTTCAAATATGTAGCCACATTTTACTACTCGATCCTCTATCTTTTCAGCACTGGGTCTATATTGCCATATTTTCCTACAAATTATTCTATGTTTTCAGCACTGGGTGTCTACTGTCACCCATTCTACTGTCACTACTTGCTCGAGCACACTAATAGGAAAGCAGAACTGCCCTTGTATTACCCCAGCTTTCTGGGACTTAAAGTAAGCCATGTGAAAATTTTAGGTGTTAAATTGACAAGGACACTATTACTAATTTAAAACCAAACAGGTGACCAGGTCCTTATACCTCCATGTTTCCATCACTGGTTGGCATTTCTACCCTTTGACTTTCTGAATCACTTCACTGTTACCCAGCAGATTGGAGAGGCCAGAGAGTAATGAGACCAGGGACTATGGAATTGAGAGGCTCCACTTCTCATTCATCTCTGGATTCTTGAGACTACCCTGAAAGTCATAGCCTGTATGTTAGTAGTTTTGTTCCTCCCATGCCTATTTGCTGTCTGTTAGCTAACATTCTTATATTCTACAAACAAATCAGAGAGAAGGAGTCCTTCCATTTTCCCAAACACTACTTGCTGCCCTAGAATATATTCCCTCTATAGCCAAGCAGCTGCCTTTGAAATTTTCCTGCGTGAGTTTTCTTTTTCAGCACAGCCCCTGGTGCCATCGGCATAGCAAGGCCACTTTGGTTACAGACAGTGGGTGATCCTAGCAATTCCAAGGAGGCTTTCTCATGTCACAAGTATAGTGGAACTTCATATAATATTGTTTCAGTCAAAGTAATTTGTTATAATTTGATATCTGCGTTCTGTTCATTGGCATGTCTCAATTGTCCCTGTATCAATGAGTCTGTGTATGTGTGAGATTGTGCCCGTGATGGAAGAGTGTCCTGTGCAGAGTTGGTTCTTTCTTGCATCCTGAGTTGTTAGGATAATCTCACAGCATCCTTCACTGTGAATTAAAATATGCAGCTTGAACAGTGAATGAGTGGATGCAAATGATTGTTTCATATTAGAAGTGTTTGGAGGCTGTATTTGCAAGGTTGGTAATGGTTTTTTTGACCATAAGCATGCTTTTGGAACTTAACTCTTATTTATGTCAGTTAGCGTGCAGTAAAATTAGTTTCATTAGACATCATTTCTCATGAAAGTCCTATTTTCCAAGAACCTATGAACCACATTAATTGAGAACTAACTCTATAAATCTTACTCTGCAAGCTCAACTTTTTAATGAATACAACACAACTACATTTTTGACTCTGGGTTTGTAGAAAGCTTACCATTGGTTCTTCCTGAGGATTTTGCCATCCAAATTATCAGAATTATCAGAACCTTCAAGGAATAAGTGAAAATGCTACATTTAACTGAAAAGTGGCAATAACTCTGTTTAAAGAACACTTTCAGATATTTCTATGCCATTCTAGTGAAACAAAAATCTTGTATAAAGTTGGGTCTTGCCATTAACCTGTGGAAATATTCCTTACATTCAAAATTCATAAATTCAGAGTCCACAAATCTCAGTATCTCTCTCTCTCTCTAATTTTTGACATTAACACTTTTCTGTTCCAAGAAATCCTATTCCCTGTAAGAAAAATAATGCAGAGGAAAAAAAAAACTCAAAAAACATGAGTAAAATCTTTAAAACTTGGCTTTGTCTCTTAATTAACTGTTATTTTCATTTATCTGGTAGACAGGAAATGAATGGTTATCAACTTATTGTTTTGTTTTTCTGTTTACTGTATTTCTGTTAACAAGTATATCCTCCCCATTTTCTTACAGGTTTTGTTTTTTCTTCCGTCTTCTTTGGTAATTTCCTTAGATATTACATTTTGTAATATTTCCTGAAATATCACTATTAAGAGAGACTTAATTTATGTAATACAATACTTTTATCAATTTATGTTACACACTCTCTGATCTTACAATAATTCCAACTGTCTACTGTTTCTGACTCAAGGTTTCAGTTCTGGTAGTTTGACCTATAGTTGCAAACACAATTAGAACATCTAACATCATTCGTCTCTGGATTCTTGAGATGAAACACACCAATGAAAACAAACAAATAAAAAATCAAAAACATCAACTGGAAATAGATTTTTTGAAAATTGCTTCAATTAGGAAGAAGCATGATTAGCACACAGCTTGTCGCTGTGTGATTTATGTTACAAATTTTTTTCTGTTTAACTGGCATCATATTTTCAAATCTGTCCAATGATTATTTTAATATCATTTCATGTTGGTACCTTAGGCATTTACCAAAATGGTGTATCTCATAATCTGACATTTCGGTCCACCCTCATATCTTTCATGGACCATTATAATAACCATCTAATTAGTTTCCTGCTCTTATGAAGCCTTATTGCAGTCATTCAGACACAGGGTATCCAGAGGTGTGTGTCTAAAATGCAAATGTAAGAAAGCTATTTCCTTGCTTAACACCCTTCAATAACATCTCAGCATCTGTGACAGTGAACTACATAAGTTACCTGCTTAGATTCCTCTGAAACATTTATAAAAATTCAGAATTCTGCATCCACTGTCACAAATAGTGGTAGAAAATTTCTAGAGGGAGTGGGAAATGTATGATGGGTTTTGGAAATTTGCGTTCTTATGCCTGACAACGTTTAAGAAAAAAATTCTACTATTACTATGAACTCTTTGCTCAAACCATGCTTGATTACTTGTATTTTCCTATTTCTTTTATGCCTTCATGCTTTTGTACAAGTTATTCCTTCTTTCTTGAATACCCATTCTTTTCTTTTTAAGTAGCTAATTCTTACTTGTTCTATAAAAGCAGTTGGGATAATTCTTCATCTGTGAAGCTTTTCCTGACCTTCCACCTCCCACAGAGAACTATTCTCACACCTCTAGGTAATCTTATCACACTTAATAAATGCTATCATTACAGTAGAAAGGGTTCAAGTTAAAGTTAGTGGGTAGCTTAGAGAATTGTAGCCAAAGATGGGGCATGAACTAATGCACCCAACTAAATATGAGGGTGGTAATTACATTTGATCCATTTTCTATATTAGCATTCACCATGACAAGTACTATATAGAAGACAATAAGTATTTGGAGGAATAATACATTAAAAATAAACGTGTAGAGGGAATAATTTTGTTTTGTTTCCTAGGATTTAATTATTCAAATCAGGCCAAAGCTAAAGGAAAAGTCACTAACTGCATTTCATTCTACAGCTGCAAAAATTGCTTCCATATTTCTCTTCCCAGACTTGACTAAATGCTATTGTAGTCAATCTTCTTTTTACCATCTACTACCTCAATCTTACTTCCTGTCCAACGTATCTAAGAAGCAAAGGGGATGGTTAGCAACTTCTCCCTTGGGAATGACAGGAGAGCACTCTACCACCAACTGAAATGGTGGAGTCACTTTAAGAGAATCACTCATAAACCTGTACTGCAATAAAAGATACTGGTGTACTCTTCCTCTTTTGAATGAACACTTGAGCAGTGACTTTCTGACAGTCCCTTCTTTCTGAACAGAGGGAAAAAATTGGAGAACACAGCAGGCCAGAGTGGGATGGGTGTGGAGCAATCTGCATGCTCACCGGCATGGTAGGCATGGGTGCATTTCCTCTGTGTTAAGTGCACAGTGACGAAAGTAAACCATTTTTAGCTATCCTTGTAGGAGCTAACCCAGGACGGTTTATACCTAATGCATATGTCTTCACATGAGGTAGACTCCTATGTGTGGATGCTGGAAGATCATAGTGGAAGAAAGACAAGCTTGAATTCTTATACCCAGAAACTATGAAGTGGAAACACCCTGTTTGAGGGGTTAGTCCCTGAGATGGAAGTGCTTCTTAAGACAGAAATATCTGACAAGAAGAAACCATCTGTCAATGTTGACCAGAAAAGCAGCAATAGCCACTACAGAAAGCACTTTAGCCATATCCAAGTGAAGTTCATACACTGATGCGCACTAGTTTCCCTTCCTTTCTTCCTATTCTCATTATTAAAATAATTATGTTCTAGAAGAGGGAAGAAAGAGAAGGACTGAATAAAAAGATACATCTCCTTTTTTCTTAATGTTCCTAAAGTTATACCCAACAATAGGGGGGGAGGGGGAAGAAATCTTTAATTAATTTGGAATTTGGAATTTTTAACTTGGTTGGAAACCAATGCTACCTCAATTGAAAAAAAAAAAAAGTTGAGTTGGATAGACTATTTAGTCAAAAATATTCAGAGAACTATAGGCACTTCATAAGATGGTCATTAAAGAAGCCATGTAAGGTCAAGATGGATGTAAAATCCACAAGCTTAGTGTTACTGGCACCACACCCTAACCAACAAACTAAGTAGCCATTTGGTCTTTTAATTGTAAACTTTAGATGGCATTTATCTCAACTGATTTTGAGTGATGAGCACACTGAAACTTATGTAATATTATAATGCAATAAATAGGAACTCAGCAGAACATTTTGAAAGGCAATGACTAAAGAAAAATAAAATCATTTTATACTTTTATATTGTCAAGTTGAACTTTCTTTTAAAAAATCCAATATACTTACTTGAAAGTAATGAGCACTAGAAGGCAACAGGGGGTTAGCAAGGGCTAGTTATAGCCTGATACTATCATTTTACTTTCTGAAAGTGCGTTTAGAGGTTTGGAATACCCAAGGCCAATCAAGATGAACAAGGAAGCCTCTGAATGAGAATGGAGATAAATAAAACTTGTAGTTTGTACAAGTATCCAAGGGAATTGAAGTGTCAACAAGAGTGGAGTGAGGTTTGTAGTGAGTTTAGAAAATAAAAACAATTTTTTTTTTTCAGTTTTTACTTGGCATTTCAATTCAGGAAAGGCATTGTATTGAAGTGGGGAGGTTAGGATTATCGGGTGGAATAAGAAGATTCTAGGTTGGGGCCTGAATTTGCATTATGACTCTACCTCCTGAAGCAGTGAGGATTTCTCTTGACTTCAGGATTGTTCCTAGTAAATGAAACTAACACCAACACTTTTAAGATTTATTTATTTATGCATACAAGAGCTGGGATACAGGCCAGAGGTACAGGAGGTGAAAGGATTCAACAGAGACAGAGTGGGGAGAAAAGAGGGAGATCAACTGAAGTGTACTGTGAGGAGAGCAGAGGGCAAGGCAGAAAGGTCTGCTGTGCCACATGGGTCCCCTCCCTGGCCTGGGATGGGATTTAAGCTGCTGTGCTGTGGATGCTTCACAGTGAGGTGCTCAACTCGCTGCACCACCAGGGAGGCCCCCAATACCCACTTTGAATTGTTTTGTAAAGATGGAAAATTTTATGCCTGCATATTATAACTGACACAATCTGAAATGTAATATGAATTTCTTCTAAGAGAAGTGTATCCTGCTGCTTGAGAAAATAATAGTTCCTCACATTTTTCTAAAAAAGGAAGTCTTTTAAAAATGTCCTATTTCTTTAACAATGGTTCATCTCCCATCAAACCACTTTTAAATTGTAAATTCTGTCTTCTAGATGCTTCGATTCTGACAATGTTTGTTGTGATGGAGACACAGTGGAACTAAATTTATTAAATACAACACTCCATTCTATGTGAATGAATTGTCATTGTCTTTTGTGTCTATTCCTCACATCCTGACTTGATTCCCCAAGTCTAATGTGTTCTTGGTGACATGATAAGTATGGTTTCTGAATTAGCAAAATTGAGTTCTAGAAACCTTAGAAAGTAGTGGGCGCATGCAGTTGTGACTTCCCACTTCTAAGGACCGGTTATTCATCGTGTGCACACTGCGGCTACAGCTACTTCTCTTTTGAATTGCTCTGTGGAACCACATTATGGCCTTAAGAATGCATGGTTGTGGAACACAAGGCAACTCCAGAATGTGTCATGAAGATATGGCTATAATATAGGTGTGCATAAAGTAGCAAGCTCATCAGGGAGGAAAGTTAGGCAGATTAAACAGCAGGTGCACTCTTCTTCTCGGGGCAGAAAATAACACGAAACCACAAGCAGACATTAACGAAAAAGCTTTGCAGTGGTAAAAAATTGTTAGCCACCTGCCAGTTCAGCAGAACAGCAGGTGCACGTGTTAAATGTCCACAAAATCAAAATGACTTGTTAAAGCTTCTGCATGACTATAATGTAATTTTTTTGCCCTTTGAAAACATCAGGGCAAACAAGACAATGCTAGGGTGAATTGTGTGTATAAGTCTTTGTCTTGGGAAGAAATGATAAAATGCCAGAAAAATAAAATAAATCTAGGGGTATGTACTTTGTATTATAAACTTTCAAATGTAACATTTCCTTCTGTTATAATCATCCAAGGATATGGGGATTATGTTGGTGACCTCTGTCATTAATTTTTATTTGATATAAAAATATTATTTTTTCCAAAATTGCTTTTTGATAGTATTCCTTGAAGATTGCGGATGGCATGGTAGATTATAAATGTAATCTGAAAAATATAATCTTTTTGGTATACTCCATGGGATTATGTGTTAGCACATAAATAAATAAATATGTCAATTGTTTCATAACTCATTCAGTAACTTATTTCTTTTTAAATACCCAATCAATGCTGGGAATTGTTCTGGGGTCTGTACAGTGGTACCTGCATTACAGCTTGCTCTCTCCTGGAGTGGTCAGCCAATGAGTAGTTACATAAAACTAGTTTTGATAGTAATATGTGATTTGAAGAAAACACAGTTAACTGAAAGCATAACTACTGACCCTGGAAGTAGTGGAAATTAACATTATTTTGCCAACAGTTATCAAATGACTACAGTGTGTCAGATAATATCCTTTGCCCTTTTAACTCACAGGAGGTTATCAACCACCCTGTGGGTGGTATAGGTATGATAAAAACATTTCACAAATAAACTGAGACAAAGAGATCAACAATTGTCTAGAATCACAGTCAAATTGCAGTGAAAGCCAGGATTTGAATCTTGGAAGAGCAAACTCAGAATTCATCAACCGTGTGAATGATAGTGAAGCCTTCTATGAAACTATTTGCTAAATGAGAACATGGATCAAGCCATTAAAATCTCTTCATGGTAGAGAGTCTGAGTCAGAGGGGAAGGCAAATTTGCAGCATCAGACTGAACCAGGGTTCTTTGAAGCCTACTAGCCTGGCTCTAGCTGGAAATAGGCAGGGTGGGGGGAGGGCAGTAGAAAATGATGTCAACCCATAATTCAGCATATAACCATGGAAAATAACTTAGATTCTCAGTGTGATGACTTTAAACCGGGAAATGACTTGTTTTGATTTATGCTATACAAAGAACTCTCTGCTCCAGGTGAACTGTAGCAGGATAGGAGTAGAAACAGATATGGAATATACTGTCTCATATCTACCCAATTTCCACTTTCGTTTTTTCTACTAAGAGAACCCTACTTTTTTTTTTTTTTCAGGCTGAAATGCACACAGGTAGAAATATTTTTTTTTCAGCCTTCCTTGCAATTTGGAATGATCATGTAACTGCAATAACCAATGGGAGCTAAATAGAAATCTGCAGATGGGATCTTGGGGGTAAGCTCTATATATGGAGCTGACTCACAGGCCTTCACTCTCCCATCTCTGCTTCTTCATCCTCAGGACATGGGACTCAAGGATGGATATGCAAGGATCAAATTGAAACTGTAAGGAGATCTAGAAGGCAAAAAATATGACTTAAGTTCATCTATGAGACAGAATTGGGAGGGGGGCTGCTATTGCATAAGACCTGCATCTCTACATTCTAGCTTATACTAACTTGAATGAGAAAAGTCAGCTCCAACTTTATATGAGTGACTCTTATTTGAATTTTTTTTCACTATGCAGTCAAACTCACTTGGTAAGTTGGAATTTGAGACAATCAGAGGATTATCAAAGCAGTGTGAGCAAGAGAAAATGGTGGTGTGGGCACAGTAGATTCTATGGAGATACTAGCTCAGTGTAATGTTGGCTGGGAAAATACACTCAATAATATTGATATAAAAGAAAAAAATGAATGAATAAATAAGTTAATTAAGGGGAAAGGAATGGACTCACTACAAGCATGGTAGATGTAATAAAACATCTTAAAGATACAAGTAAAAAATGAATTTGTTTAGAACATAAAAAAATTTAAAAGTGAATCAAATACCTTAATTTACTAAAATGGTAATTAAGTAGCTAAAAGACTAAAAAACTAAAATTCATCATGACTACAATCATATTGGGTCATGTACATATACCAAAATAATGTACAAAGGAGAAATAGCTATGTCAATTCTATATTATTGTCTTTCTGGTTAACATTTTTTAAATGACTAAAGAATAAATTTAGCTTATCCAAGTCTCATTTCATGATAGGCTCATTTGGAAGCAAAACCAAATTGAATTCCTGTAGTCTACCATCTATAGCAGCTTCCCAGGGACGGATCAACATTTATCTTCTATCACACAAGTAAAACTGTCTTTTTGAACTCTAAGGAGATGTGGTTCTTTATCATTTCCCTCCCAATCCTTACTGCTTTACATATGCTATATTTGCCAATTGAAACTCTTGGTAGGTGCATTAAGGAATTTGCAGTCCCCTTTTTGTGAGATCAATGTAATCTCTACCCACTGTCTGCATTATACTTTAGGGTATTCTATAAACCAAGTGAAGAATTCAATAGCAGTGGTGGCTGATGTGCTAGATAATTTAGAGATGCAGCCACCTGACAGCTGATTCTTCAGTGACTCCACTTCTACTGACAGAGGTAAAAGAAAATGCTGAAGTTGTCAGTCTGCTTCTATTTTTTATGAGCAAATTTTGTTCTTTTTGGAGCTATGGGATGGAGGTGCATTGCTGGAATGAACCTCATGTGCCAATCTGCAAAGCAATCCTTGCTCTCTCTTGTGATGGGAATAACACGTGTGCAGCATTTTTCACCTGAGGATGGCAAAGCACCTCATTAAAATGGATTTATCAAACCTCCTAGGCCCTCTGTAGAAGAGGGTCAGTCAGCTGCTATTTCATCACAATGGGAAATCTGGGCAAAAAAGAGTCCAAGTGATTATAGTATCAAAATTTGACAAACTTTATAGACTTTCTGCCCCAGTTTTATAACAGAGGTCAGCACAGTCATGAGGCAGACTAGTACTTTAAGAACCATATGTATAGGAAGGGGAGAATGCTAGATGCAGGATATATCAACCACAGTATTATTGACATTGTGGGCCAGGGGCTTGTTGTGGGATGGAACTGGGCTGTCCCATGTATCATAACATATTCAATAACAACCCTATTCCCATGAGATGCCAATAGCATCCTTTGTTGTAAGCACCAAAATTATCTCTGAATGTTGTCAATGTTACATGCCCACCCTCTTCCATTAAGAACCATTGTGTTTAATATAAACTGGGAGGGGCCTAAACATACATTTAGATTCCAATTACAGGAGTGTCCAGCTTCACATATAGAATACCAAAGGTCAGATACAATCACAAGCTTGACTTAAGCAAACAGGATAATAAATCAGTGATCGGATTCAGAACCCAAGATGTCTCCAATAGTTCTAAAGCTATTGGAGCAGAAAAGAGTGATTGTATCTGAGTGATCCATTTATTCGGCTAAAGTGAAAGAAAGCTAGTAAGAGATAGGTGAGGCCTTAGGACTGGGACACAAGTATGAGTGAGTGTCAGGCAAGAAACTAAGACCTTGCTGGCACAGAATAAAGCAAGAGAGTAGAACCAGAGCCTCCCCTGTCACTTCGACACTGTGCAGGATGATAAATTCTGAGGCTGAACATACCACACATAATCTGCCTGCAGAAGTAGATGGTGCTGAGACAGCCAGCGAAAGGCATCAATAATTACTACGAGGGGCATGAGAGAGCAGGGGTGACCACTGATGGTAACTCCCTTAATATGTTACTGATTAATTGCCAGATACTAATTTATCTTCTGAATCTGCATTAAATCAATGCTGTAACTATAATTACTAGGAGAAGTCATAGCTTTTATGTATTTAAATATCATTAAAAATTTTAAATCAAGAAGTGTCATTATGGACACATACATACTTGAAACTTCAAATAAAAGAATTATGATAAGAAAATTTAAATAGAAACTGTCCGAAGACTCGCTATCATTGATCTTGTCACCTAGTAGAGCTGGTTATTCCTTTTACTTTCTGAGGTTAATTGTGAATATTCATTTTAAAGTACTGAGCATATCCCCATAGTAAAATATATTCAAACCAGTTTAAACATCATGTGGGATATGATAATTTTACAATGTCTTGTTATTTATCAGACCACCCATCCACTTATCACTATAACAGTCACACTGCAAATATTTTTTGAACATTTATAAGTGTTAAGAATACATCTGAATATGGGACATGCACATGTAAGTGAATTTGGTTCCTGATATCAAACTGATCCCAGCATCTTAAAGATACATTGCTTATTTGATTATTAACAATATTAATTCATGTACTTGCAACACAGGACAGATAGTCTTGATGACAACAGATACATGCTATTTCAGTTCAACCTTAAAGAATTTCTGCAGTTTCACTGAGGTAGACCATTATCTCAATAAGAAAATAATAATGTAATTAAAAAAAAAGACAGACCTAGTAAGGAAAGCATAGGTGTGAAAGAACATTATGATCAGAGAACAGAAGCACAGTTGATGTGAGCAATGGGAGTTAAGCCTAAAGAAGGAGACAGGGACAAGCTCATGAATATTCTTGTTTGTCACACTGTGGAACATAGACCTTGACTTTTCAGCAGAGGACTTTTACAGCAATGGAGTGCTTGACCAGGGCCATGTTGTAGAAAGATCAGTGAAGGTAGGGGAAGATTTATATTAGACTTGAGAAGATTAAAGGCAGGGAGACCAAGAGAGACTGATTAGCAGGCTATTTCAGTAGTCCATGTGACAAATGATGATGACCTGAACCGAAGCTGTGACAATGGGATGAGAGAAGAGAATTGGCCTGAGGTATGTCCAGTTGGTAGGAATAAATGGACTTGGTAATTAGGTTGACTTTAGAGAGAGATGTTAAAAACTGTACAATCAAGGGCTAGTGTTCACTGAGTCTGCCCTTCAGTCAGCATGGTCTACTATGAACATGTCAGTAGATAATTAACCATAGACCATAGGCACTCACTCCCATGTCATTACAATCACCCAGGACATGTCAGAGTTTTTATGGCCCATTCATTTCTTTTAGTCTTCTGAACTTTGACTCAGTGTATTTCTTTTGAGTTTGCCCCAGGATTATCACTGTTTTCCTTTTGACTAGCTGAGACAGAAACACTGATCACGCCATAGCTTTTGAATTTAAACTTTAACATGTGTAGACTTTATATTCTTAAAGAGAGTTATGGCAAGTTTCTATATTAGAGCACTGGATTGATGAGTATCCTTTAATTGATGAAGGAATATACATTCAATGATGCACAGTATCAGTTACAAATTTATTTAGAGGCCCAAAATGCAAATATGAGTGTTCACAAGTTACATATTTAACATTGAAATTATAAGTATGAATCTTGACATAGACATGGAGACATAGAGAATCTTGATATGAAGTCCTAAGAGTTCTTTCTTAAAAGAAAGGTAAATTATTCTGAAGTCCATAGGCCAGGGAACAATGCTATAGGGACATTGATTAAGTCAGCCAGTTAATGATGTGAGAATGGAAGTGTCCTAATGATGGAAGGTTGGCAGGAAAAAGATAACCTCTTAAGTGAGGTATCAGAGAAATAAACATTCTTACTCTGCCACTTTTAGATGTGACTTTTGGAAAGTTAATTTTCCTCTCTAACTATTAAGAAGTAGTCTCAAAAATAAAGAAGGGCTTTTTTTTTAAAAGATTTATTTATGCATACAAGAACTGGGGTACAGGCCAGAGGTGTGTGTTGGGGGGTGAGAGGATTCACCAGAGACAGAGCCGGGAACAGAACAGGCATATCAGTGGAAATACACTGCCAAGGGCAACAGCGAGCAAGGCAGGAGAGGTTTGCCATGCCATGTGGATCACTTCCTTGGCTGGCAGCAGGGATCAAACTCGTGCTGCAGTGACTACGGTCTGCTTCATAGTGCATTGCTTAACTCACTGCACCACCAGGAAGGCCCTAAAGAAGGGTTTTATTTTATGGTTTGTTTCTAACAGGTTTCAATCAAATTTGTGCTCCCAGTTATCATTCATTAAACTCATGGAATCATATTTTTTTGTAATCCTTTAGTAAGTTTTTTATAAATCTGGAAACATTTTTTCAGCATGAATAAGTGATTTACAAATGTAAATCTTTATTTCACCTTGGGTAACAGTACTTAAAGCAGGATAACATACATCAGCAGAAAATTGGAAAAGCTCTGTTTTCTTGCCCTATTCTATTTTTCTAAAGTACAGAATAATGAAGTAATTTAATCCTGTTAAGTTGGTCATGTTGCATTATTAACCAAAACTGCTTTTTTGAATCTGTTAGTCTCAACAAACCATAGATAAATGACTTTTCTATGGGGGATTCATACTAATTCAAACTGCTGGGAAGGAATAAAATGTCTGTGATTTTAATTACAGAACTTTCCATTATTCTTAGAAAAGAACATGATTTCTCTAGTGGGTGCCAAGGATATAAAAGCATTTTTATTCTTTTTTTAAAAAAATATTTTGTTATTTTTAAAATTTATTTCTGCATATAAGAACTGGGGTGTTGACCAGAAGTCCAGGGGGTAGGGGACAATGAGAGGCTTGACCAGAGTCAAGTGTGGGGAGCAGAACAGGTAGATCTACTGAAATACACTGTTGAGGGGAGCAGCAGCCAGACAGGAAAGATCTGCTGCACTATCATGTGGGTCATCTCTCTACTGGGGATCAAACTCATGTGTCAATGGTCATGATAGCTTGATAGCACTGAGACTTAGCCCTGTGCCACCAGAGAGGAAAGATGCTAAGACCTATAATGAAAGTCCAAGAGTGGCTGTAAACAGTGTCCTGTGTAGAAAGACAACCTCTGAGGACATGCTTTTGCAGCCTATGTGGGCAGGTCAGCCACGCCCCCCACTGTGTGCTACTGTTTCAAGCCAACACACATAACTTTAACTTAGCTATTTTCCATCATAATCATGTGTTAGAGCCTTCTGGAAGTCAACTCTTGCCAGAACTAATACAACCATTAATGTAAAAGAGAATACTGCAAATTTATTTGGTAAATGGAATTTATAATAGAAGCAAAGTTTTATCCTTTACAATTAGAAACTCTATTATCGCGTCTTTCCCATGACAATGAAAAGGCACCTAATTTCCTACCTATTAATAATTTGCATGTATGCCCTGCAGGATAATTTTGTTCTTTGAATTTGCCTCTTTAGTCTTATTTAATGTTTTTTTAAAGTTCTAGATTTGATCACTTATATCATTCTTGAAAATAGTGCTTTTTCAGACATTGTTTAGAGTTCTTTTGTGTTGCTAATGACTAGGTTGGATGACATAGAAGCAAGTTGGTGAATTAAGGAGCTAAAGGTAGGTTTAGAGACTTAAAATTTTCTTCTTACATTATTGCAAGAGGCAAGGGGAATAAAAGTCAACACTTTTGGTTGAGAAATATATTAAACAATGTTTCAATTTCAAATGTGTATACCATTATGGAATATTATTGACTAAAAAGAGGGCAATGCTATAACTAAACCAGGGTAACAAGACTAATCCCGTATCATCCTATACATTTAGAATAAAATGTATGATCTCCCTGTTTTAATTTGCCAACCCCAACGCATGCTAGTTTATAATTATTTATGAAACTGACTTAAGTATTTGAAGGATTGAAAGCTACATGAACATGGAGTTCTCTCCATACTAACTAATGTATTCCCCACAGTGATTTGCATTATCTGCAGTAGATCTTTTCCCAGTAAATGATGAATGTTTGAAGTAGGTATCAGCATCCTCTAGCACAGTGTGACCGATATGACTCAGAATCAACTTCAGTTTTATATGAAGAGTAGATTCTGACACCCTGTCTATAATCCTTAGCACATTAATCCCTTTAGGGTCCTTAGGACATTCCAGAACTCTGTCCTAATTTTTTATCTTAAGCTGACATAAAAATAATATTTTTATATTTTGTTATCTGTAATTAGATATATGTTCCATTTAGCTTCCAGTTGTAAAAGTACCCAATTTATAAAATCAAATCCTTGGCAATCTCTCTAAAACATTTTCAGTTTTTTTCTCAGCTATAATTGATTCAATTTCCAGAGCAGTTATAAGTGAAAAAAATATTTACTTCTCAGTTACATTTGGAATTTTAGAACTATAGGAAGAAAAGTTTCACTTGAATGTTTCTTAAGCCAATTACCTTACTTTTGGATGCTAAGATCCTGAAAATTATTTGGCCTAGATCAAATAGTGGTGGAGTAGAGACTTGGGTAAATAAGCCATATACATTTATCTTTTCAGTCAGCAAATGTGGAAAATGAAGATGTCCTAATTGAAAAAAAAAAAAAAAGAAAAATCTTTTTGTATAGTATATTGTCTACAAAGGTCAAAAGCTTGACTATAGTGGTTTAACCAAATAAAAGTCTATTTCTTAGAAAAATAAAATTGCAGGTAAGAATTATAATGATGGTAAGGGAATTTCACTATATGTACATTCTAGGTTTTTATGTGTCTTTCTGTTCCATTGAACCTAGTTTTTAGTTTAATGCATCTGATTTCTCACAATCTCAAAAAAGCTGCCAACTTTGCAGATTTACATCTAATTCTCAGGAGGAAAGAATGTAGGAATTTGAAAGAACAGTATATGTATTTGGATCAAAAACATATTCACAAAAATCTCAAGTAGGAGATACCTACTTGAGTCACATTGGTTACCCAAGGCTGTAAGAAAGGATGGGCCATGCAGAATATTTTTTTGATTGACACAAGATGACTCAAAAAATACCATGGTATGTTCCTAGTAAAGACAAAAAAGGAATGGATTTTTCATTAGGCACCTAACAGTGTCTCCTCTAATTAAGTTAAGAAGGAAGGGATTTTGATGAAAGCATCTTAATATCTCTGGGAAGGTCAAAGTGTCATTCTGAAAACATAGGATCAGGTATGACAAGCAAAAATCAGTGCCATACTGATATAAGCACCATTCCTACCCCTTCACTCCAACATCTTACAAGACTGGAACTTTGTAATTGTCTACTTTGTTTGCTTTCCTCAAGGAGTTACACTTCAGCATGCCTGACTTGCTTCTTATTTTCCTGTAGACAAAATTTTTTTGATATTAACTATCTCTAAAACTATTTTTTGACATTAACTATTGATAAAACTAAAAATGATCTGAAGCTCTCTTGGTAGGTCACCCCTTTTACTGATATTTTTACATCACAGGTCTTTCCAGATTCCATGAAATGCATTTAGTAAAGTAGAGCGTTTAGGTCTCACTATTAGGTCCTAATGAAAAGATATTGTAAGGAACAGAGTGTTTGTATTGTCAGTGAAAGAACATTACACAGGAAGCTAACCTTGATCATTTGACTTGCCATGGAGTGAGGGCATTGTCTGTGGAGAAAGAAGATTCAGATTAACATCCAGGTACTTCAACTAGTGTAATGTGACCTTGGCCAAATAAATGTCTTCAACTGCTTTCAGAGATAAAATCGAGGACTGTTTTGAGGGGCTAAACCTGCCTTTACCACACAAAAACATCAATGAATCACCACTCTACTTGTAGGAAATATGCATTTTATTCCAAAACAAAGGATGCAATTTCAAATTCAAATCTGTAAATGGAATTAATATAATCTTAAATTTGCAAATATAGTAAAAATCAGATAAATTGGGGGAATGTAACTCTGATAGTAACAGCTACATCTATGATGACACTGCCATAAACTGTACATGTTAGATTTTATTAAGTGATAAAAGTGTGATTAATAAATAATAAAAAGAAGCAAGTTTAAAAATAGGTGATTGACTTTTCCCAAATTATTATTATTATTATTTTTTAAAGATTCATTTATTTATGCATACAAGAGTTGGAGTATAGGCCAGAGTTGCGGGAGGTGAGAGGATTTACCAGAGACAGAGTGGGGAGCAGAACAGGCAGATGAGCGAAATACACTGCTGAGGGGAACACCAGGAGAGGCATTAGAGGTCTGTTGTGCCATGTGGGTCCCCTCTCTAGCCAGGGATTGAACTCGCGATACTGTGACTTGGATGCTTCACAATGTGGTGCTCAACCCCTGCATCACCAGGGAGGCCCCCAAATTATGTTTATTGGGGTAAAGTAGGTTTACATCTCTGTATCTACTCAGGGGCTGATAGGTTCAAATCTCTACAAATGGATACTTTCACAACCTGCTTCCCACCAGTGCCCCAACAACCCTCTGCCATGTTCCATCGAGCCCCTCTCTCCCCCATTCCCACCCTGCCTCCTTTCCCCCTGGGGTTGCCTCAGTTTTGCCATCAGATGTAAAGAGTTTATTATTGGTTTGGTTGTGACTGACCCTTTGTTGTTTTTGTATATTCCACAGAAAAGAAGAGCATTGCTGTATTTGTTTTTCTCCTTCCAACTTATTTTGCTTAGCATTATCCCCTGCAGTTCCATCCATGCTGTTGCAACTTCTTTTCCAGGACAACTCTGCTAGTGCCTTATATTTGTTCTAGACCTGTGTATGCTTCCACTGCTGCTGCTTCTGCAGAAGGCACTTAACATTTCTGGGTGTCAAGTTCTTCATTAGTAACATAGAGATAGAATTACTTGCTTCTGTTATCACAAGAATGATGTGGTGAAAATAATATTCAGGAATAATGAGAAGAAAACCTATTGGTTTCCTGGGTGCTTCATAAAAAAGGCTATTTATAATTGAGTGCAAAGTACAGAAGCAGATGAATAGAACCAAATATACCTAATCAGTTCATAGAGATAAAGGGCATACACTGAAAACAAAAGGAGAGATTGGAAAAGGGGAAACTATAGAATTATAAAGGGCAGAATCAGTGACTTTAATACCTCCCAAAGAAAATGGCAGTAGAGCAGACCAACATCTTCCTTTACTATGTTACAGACATGGGTTTCCAATACTGAATAAAGGGATCTTGCAAGTAATCTTTATGTGACTGTAATCAGTTGAACGTTAATTTTAAAATTTTTAAAAAGACTATCCTTGCTATTTTATACAGTCTGATTTTGATGGCTTTCTACATTTCCTTCTTCCAAGTCAATATATCTAATTCATAAGACGGAGCTCATATTTAAACGGAAATGTGATTTGATTATGGAGAGGGAGGGTTTTGTCATGGTGGCATTCCATTGTGTCCTAATTCTTATGCTCCATGATTTTAAAAGTTTATTATCATTAGATTTTCCTTCTGTCTTGGATCTATTTAGAAAAGTCTAAGCTTTTAGGGAACTGGCATATCTGTAGTAGGGGACATCATGAATGTAACCAACTCAAGAGGTCCTTTGTCATATTTTGTGGCATACAGTTTTTTGGGCAGTTTCTATTGATTTGGGAATACTATGGCATCAGAATTTGATTGTGAGCTACTTGATGTTTTCCTAGCTTTGCAAACAAAAAAACAGCAATACCTTACTTATTGTATGCTATCTATCTTTTTGTATGTTTACTATGTATATGACATAGCATGAGCACTATTAAATTCACTGCTTTTTAAATTTTCTTTGCAAATATATAATTTAGTTATTGCCTTTTTGCTGATAAGGAAGCTGAGTTTCAAAGAAGAGAATTAACTCACTAAAATTTATATAATTAGTACACAGTGAACTTGTGTTTAGACCCATGTTTGAGTGACTCCAGTGTTCTGTAGGTAACATTCACTAATGACTATAGTATTCTGATTATTCTAATATTTAGAATTTCTTTTCCATCAACCATCAAAACTGAAAGCAAAAATTAAAATCAAATATTTTGAGGAAAGTGTTATTTTCCTTGGTGATAGACATCCCTACTCTATAGTTCTGCAAAAGTATGTCAACAAACAAGAAAAATGCTTTTCTGTGTTACAGGCAAATCCAACTGCTGATTGAGAATAGAAGACAAAGTAGACTTAGTTAATGATTCAATTAATAACATTTGATATGCATGCCATAAAGGACCCAGAATCATGGAAAAATAATCTTTTCACAGAAAGAATCTTGGTGGAAAGGCAACATAGCAACCAAGAGATTTGGATTTACAGTCCCTCAAAGTGAATTAAGATGATAAAAATATGTGTTTGCTAGGGATAGAGGGTGGAGTGCGGGCACAGAGGGAGGACAGAGAAGGCAGGAGTAAAGAAAACTTTTCAAAGTATTCCTATGTTTTGTTTCATGAAAGAAAGCATTGCTCATCACACCAGCAAAATACTTTTAATTAAGGATCTGTTAATCTTCAATATTCAGCAATCTATGAACCATTCCAAATTGCATTAGTTATAAATAAACTGAATCTGTTCAGTCTGAATCTTTGCAGCTGACTCAAGCTTGATGAAGATTACCCTTTAGATGCTGCTTCTATATAAGGCAGAATAAAGAATCTACTATATTTATAAGCCACAATTGTTTTTAATTTTGACTCTTCAAATAGTCTTAGAAGAGCTGTGTTTCCTGAGGTACAAAATCTGGTGGTTTGATTAACTAGTACTACAAAGTGTAGGAAAAAACAGGAGGTAAACTCTTCTGCACCATGACCCAGAAGCTATTTGCATCCTATTTGAAGATACTTAACTCCACCAGTGAATGAGATGCTCAAAAGAGGATTTCTCAGCTTCTGACATTATAGGAGCTATAGACAGCTGAAGGCTGGAGTGTCTATCGCAGGCGAGCTTTGTTCAAGTATTCCCATTCTCCTCCTTTTCCCAACTTAATTGGCATGTCAGTTACAGATCCATCCTGTAATAAAAGTCAAAAGTCTACTGATGCTCCCAACCTTCCTGGTGTGTTTTTAAGTAACTCTGCAGTTGCTTATAGACAATGAACCATTCAATGAACTTTGTTATTGAAGTTGACAAAGAAGCAGATTGGGTCTAGGGAAGACTGTGTCCATATGCATTATTCTACTGGTCAGATGCACCATTAAAAGAACTTTAGAGGGGTTACAGCTTATGTGTATCTATTTCTTTACATTCCCCCCTTAATAATAAAGCAATTAAGTATAAAAAACACAAAAGCTTCTTGAATAAGGATATATCTCTGTGTAATAGGGAAAAGAAGTTTGCAATGAAGGGAAATATAGTTCTAGAGAAAAATATACTGAACTCACTCAGGGTTTTTATTTTCTTGAATGTGCTGACACTCCCTGTTGTGTGTGCTCTTCACTAACTTCTGTTGAATCTGATGTGACTAGGTAAACTGTTTTGATCTGTAATATGGGCAATCAGATATTTAAGTGATAGGATCAGAAAGAATCAAAGTAAGTATATCAAGTGGGATTTAAAAGATACTTAATCATAGTTATAGGCACATTTCTTGTCTAGCAAATAGGCAAAAAGATAAAGATAGCAGGAATTGTTAGAACCACCATGCATGGCATCAGAAATATTTCTGTACCCTGAGCTCCTTGACCAATTATAGAAAAGGTAGTTTGGAACCTATCATGAATTGAGGTGATTAAAAAAAGGGCAAACAAATGCCAGTGAAAGACACTAGCTCACAGAACCAACACTGCAGTGCCTCTCAGTATCTTCCTTGAATTACTCCTTGCATTTCCAGAAATTCATCTTCCTACTAAGTGATGTATGTGTATTTGCATATTCCTTTTGAAAAGCGATTAACTATTATTTATCCAGCTATGTTCATTTTTTGGTGACTTTGCAGCCTGAGTTTCTCCTCCTCTTTTACATATCTTCCAGTGAAGTGAGTTACTGATTACAATGTGAGCTAGATTTCTGTTCCTTTGCTTTTTCTCATGCTATCCTACCAACTCCATGCACTTATGTGCAATGACAGAAGAACATATGTAGTTGATTGGCAGCTAGTTGACTTAGACAAAGAATACAGATAATAGCCAATACTATCAGTGCTATCTAATGCAAACTGATTTAATCCAGGCCCTAAAAATAAAATTCCAGTCCATTCCTGGATACCTATCCTTCCTTTTCTATTTACTTCTCTTGGATCTCTCATCATTCTTCAAGTTTATCATGACTTTAAATATGATAGTATGATATTCTCTTTCACCACTTACAATTCTTTTTGACTGAAATAAATTATGCGTATTTCAACATAATCAAGGACAAGCCAAAATGCCACAGTATTTGCACTTAAAGTTTTAATTTTAGGAAAAAGAAGACTAAATTAAAAAAAAAAAAAGCAGTAGGGCCTCCCTGGTGGCACCGTGGGTTAAGCAATGCACTATGAAGCAAACCACAGCCACTGCAGCACGAGTTCAATCCCTGTTGCCGACCAGGGAGGGGACCCACATGGCGCCTCAAATCTCTCCTGCCTGCAGTTGCCCTCAGCAGTGTGTTTCAGCCGTCTGCCTGTTCTGCTCCCTTCTCTGTCTGGTGAATCCTCTCACCTCCCGCGACTCTGGCCTGTACCCCAGCTCTTGTGTGCATAAATAAATAAATCTTCAAAAAAATTTTTAAAAAAAAGCAGTAAAAAATGATAACATACAAATGGAAGTCTGTTTATGTTAAATTTAAATACTAGCCAAAGTATAGAAAATATTTCTATTTAATTGTTCATGTCACTAAGGAGAATAAGAGTTCTTTAATCATTATAATTAACTAATTTTACTCATTTTTTTCAAAATACATGAACAAAATTTTGCCTCATTTCATGAATTACTCGTCATTTTAGGGGAAGATTTTTACTTGGAAAATGGCAAGAATAAAAAAGTTATCTGCAAAAACTAATGTCATAATAGCAGTAAACAGGAAATCTGAAGATATTGAACGCCTTTTGGATGTTTGAGTTAATATCTCTCAGCAGCTGTTTCACTTTGTTTTGAGCAAACAGCTGGAAGCTCACATGTTTAAAAGAAAAGATTTACTAGAAAAAAATAGAACCAAATAGACAAGATGTGTTGATCATTAACAGCCAGCTATAGTTTATATTGTGTATTTTAAAATGGATTTAATTAAGCTGGTGAAGCAGTGTTCCTCAGGCCCTGCTAATTAACTAATAAAGCCCCCATCACTTCTAATTGTCTTGAACAGAGACAATTACTACAAAAATGTTGTTGCTAAAGGGAAATTCAATGTTTTAAAAATAGCAACAACTGGATAATGTAAACAAATTTGTATAAGTGACTCACAAGGAATAACAAATCTGATTTAAGTCTGGTCAATGAATATGAAACACTAATAAAAAGAAACAACAAAGAATGACAGGAGTCATCTATAAGTTTGTACTTGGTATAACCATAATCATACCTACATTCTTATAATTGATTGCTTAGTTGTATGATTTTCTTTTTTTTAAGTATTTTTTTTTTAAAGATTTATTCATTTATGCATACAAGAGCTGGGGTACAGGCCAGAGTCTCGGGAGGTGAGAGGATTCATCAGACAGAGTGGGGAGCAGAACAGGCAGACTGACTGAAACACACTGCTGAGGGCAGCAGCGGGTGAGGCAGGAGAGGTCTGCTACGCCATGTGGGTCCCCTCCCTGGCAGGAGGCAGGGATTGAACTCATGCTGTAGTGACTACAGTTTGCTTCATAGTGCATTTCTTAACCCACTGTGCCACCAGGGATGCCCTGTATGATTTTCTTTTCCAAAAAAAAAAAGAAACATCAAGTGGCTTCTGAACATATGTAAAAGGAAAAATTGATATAAATGAGATATTTGTAAATAAAAAGTTAGAAGCAAAAAAGTGAACCAAATGTGGTTATTAAAAACACTTATTTGATATCAATGTTTGTAATAGTTATTGGTGATTATATGGTTTTTTAGCCCAAACTGGAAAAAGTGGTAAGTCACATTATTTACTCTAACCATAAATTTAAGAGCAATTTAATTTAATTTTAGTAAAGGTCAACTCTAATTAATATTAAAATCAGATATGAACTTCTTTTGAGAATTCTCTTATCTAAGTATTTTGTATGTACAACAAAATAAATAGCATGCTCATCAAAATACTTTTAGAATGTTTTGGAATTAAGTTCTAGTATATTTTTGTGAGATCACATTAAATCATGATTCAATAATCTAATTAATCAAGTGTGTAGCAGCTTTCTACATATTTAACTTAAATCTTTGGGCAACCTTTAGGCGATTTGGAGAATGAATGAACTATACCTAAGAACAACCCACTGTAGTAATTGGTACTATCAATCTTTTATGTCATGTTAGTTGTTTGACAGTAGAGAAAGAACACTGATAACCTATAACTAACTCAACCACATTGGTAATAAAAAATTAATAGGTGTCTATTTGAGTTGGTGAGTTTATTCACAAGCCTTTTTTTTTTTTTTACTTCTTAAAGATTCTTGTTGAATAGAGAAATAAATGATCTGATGAGTAGCCTCTGGGGAAAAAAGGGTGAGAACAATCCACATTTATAAGCTATCAAAGACAACAATATCAGCTAAGTGATACACTTTTTATATGTGGAATACAAATTCAAGTACAATCTGCCAATTTTCCTCTTGTTAATGGGTATTAGCTGTTGTACAACATGAGGTCACAATGAATGCTATTTGAATGGAACACCTAATCCAAGATTTGCCTTCAAAGCTTCACTTTTTTTAAAAAATGGTAAATGACACACAAGTAAGAAGAGATACATACATTGCTTTTAGATATTTTTAGCAGTATTTGGATGTTCAGTATTTAAAAATATTTCTAATTGTAATTTGTAACTTCCTTCACAATTGCATGTTCTTAAAGTCTTTTGTTCTTTTCTCAAATAAATGTCATAGAAGGGAATATAGTATATGTGAAATGTCAGTATGGCTAGATGAATCACAATTTATATGAAAAATATAGGTTCGTAAATTGGGGATATAACATAGAATAGCACAAACCTTGTTAGAGGTCTGGAAAATCTGAGTGAGTCAGTTTTTATTGTTTCAGGAGAAATTCAATGGTTACGGATTTACTGACACAGATGTAGTGTTAGACTTCAGGGTGACACAAGCACTCATTAAAATCTTTCATTCTTCTGCTAGACTCTTATCCTTCCTCCCTTCTTAACTGTCAATTCCTAAGGCAATTGTTCTTCAATATTAACAAGTCCATTGACATCTGTATCTGCTCTTTTTCTCAGTGGCCTCCATCTTTAGCTTTCTGCACAAGTCTGCTTAAATGTAGTCATGTATTTCATAATGATCAGATACATTCTATGAAATGTGTTCCTAGGTGATTTCATCTTTTCATGAACATCATAAAGTATACTGATATAGGTAAAAATGTATAATGTATCACTATCATATTAGAGGTCCATCATTGATTGAAACATGTCTATGATATTCATTTGAAATGTTATATAATTCAAATGTTCTTCTGCTATTATCTTGAACTACCTTGCTTCACTGTTTTACTAATATGTGGACAACTTATTGGAAATGAATACCTAGGCAAAAAAAGACAGCCTAGATATCAGACAAGCAAACCCCAGGAATATGTTCTAAAGAGTTATTTTATATAGGTTCTTGGATAGAGCCATTGCTATGTAGCTGTTTTCTAGGCTTTCATGTAAGTGCTGGGCAATAACTGTATAATGGTTTCATCAAGAATCTTTATAATATATATGACATTACAGTCATGCATGCTATAGACATAAATTCTCATTTTGTTTAAAGAATGTGCAAGGAGGACCCTACACAAAAACTTTGAAAAGAACTAGGTATCGCTTGGATTTTTTCTAATTAGGAGACTAAAGAGAAAAGAAAACGTTAGTAAAATGAGTATGGAGAAATGTTACCCTGAGAAAATAGGCATGCTTTTTATGTTTAACAAAGATAGATAAATCCTGGTATCAGTGATAGAAATGTAATCCAAATGGTAGAGGATAAGCTTGATATTCTTATAATTAGCATGGCTGGGATAGAACTAAATTCAATTATCTCTACATCCAGATGCTCAGACTTTTAGAACCTATTTACTTCTAAATATTATTTTCTGTGACTCTGGATTCCTTTTCAAGCAGATTCTTTACATGCAGTTGTAACAGTGGGCCTACATGGCTTCAGTATTTTATTCAACCAGCTTGACAATTCCAGTGTCTTTGAAAAATTAATATTGTCTAAATAATTTCTATAAAACTCCCAAGTTTCAGTCTCAAACTAGATTACACTTAGATTCTCTAGTTAGTTCCTTTGGCAAAAGGAATGGTGTTGCATATTGAACCACACCAATTTGGTCGTGTACAACTACTAGATTTCTTTTGGTAAACGTCAGTACTCTCTTATGGTTAGAGGCAGGTGATGGTTGTAGGAACTTCCTCTGAAACTTCATGCCAGGTATCAGTGAGAGCTAGTCCGAAACATAATTCTGATACTCATGCAAAAAGACACAAAGTCCTCAGACAATCTGTGCTTCAGTCTTATTAAAGCCACAGCTTAACTTCTGGCATTTCAAACATGACAATCTCATGGTAAGATTCAAACCATACTGTGGGATCCAGGCAAACAAAAATCCTCTGGAGTAAGCAGACAGACACAGGACTATTTAGAAATCAAGCTGAGAATAGCATTTCTAAGGGTGCAGATGGCTGTGCTTACATGATTTTTATGCCTGTTTATTCAAGGGCAGGAAAGTCTCTGAAGTACTTTTACCCAAATCTATACATCTTGAAAATTACTAATTTGCTAATGAAAACCTCTTCTAATATCCATTGTGTTCATTAACTAGCCAATAATTTCAACTGTAAAAATTCAGTTCTAGTTTGTTATTATGTTCATTAAAAAGTTCTGGTATTGAATGAAGATATAGTGGTAATGTTGTCTTCAGTTGCTTGGAGTGTGGCCTTTGGGATAAAAATCTAGCTAATGATACTTAGAAAATGAATTCTAAATTAGGGCAGATTGATTTCCCTTAAAGAGATAGATTAGAACTAAATCACTATTGTATAACATTTTAATATAAATTTCAGTTTAGGTAACATTTCACTTCTAAATATTTCAAGATGCTTCTGCAAAGTAAGAATATTGCTTTCATAGCCAAAACAATAGGAACATCTAATAAGATGGATTAAGATTTCTTAATCTCCCATCTAAACTCAGATTTCCTTAATTACTTCAATAGATCATTCAGATCCACACATAACATTTTTTTTTTTAAATCTCCCTTTAATTTTCTCTTCTTCATTGGTACCTGGGAAGAAACTGTCTTAAGCAGAAGAGTATCAGTTGTCCTAGAAAATATTCCACTTTTATTTTCCAGGTTTGATGGTCATCCTATAGCATTAATTGATTTTTCTCTATAGTTTCCTCAAATTAAAAGTTAAAATTAAAGGTTAAATTAAACATTCTAAACAAAAGAATCATTTGTGATATTATATACTTTATGAATGCATTCTTTCTTGTGTCATGATGAATTTATGGCAGTTTACAGATGCATGCATTTATACATTTCTTTTCTTGATGCCCAAATTGTCATACTTTTGTTTTACTTTACCCTCTTCAATGTGGATCCTTGGTGCTTATCACTTCATTACATAACCCAATGGCATGATTTTATCTTTTTTGATTGCAGGTAATATTCCATTTTGTATATGTACCACAGTTTCTTGTTCCACTTATTGATTTTGGGGTACTTGTTTCCATAATTTAGCTATAGTAAATAATGTTGCAATAAACAAGAGAGAGCAAGTTTCCTTTGAAATTAGTGTTTTTGATATTTGGGGGGTTGATGTCTAGGAGTGGAATTACTAGATCATATGGCAGAATAATTTTTAATGTTTTAAGATACCACCATATTGCTTTCTCTAAAGACTGGGGCAGACTACATTTCAGTTCAGGTAACATTTCACTTCTAAATATTTCAGGATGCTTCTGCAAAAGTAAGAATACCTCAGTGCAGGAGGATTCCCTTTTATTGTCATACTTGCCATCATTTGTTTTTTCTGATCTTTTCAATATGAGCCATTCTGACTGTTGTGAAATTCTGTCTATTATAGTCTTGATATGCAATTCCTTAATGATAAGTGATGGTGAACATTTTCTCTTGTGCCTATTTGCAGTCTGTATGTCTTCTATGGAGTTCTTCTGTCCATGTTTTGCTTGGATTATTTGCTTTGATTTTGTAGAGTTTTTTGAGTTCTTTGTATATTTTCATCAGATGTGTAGTATGTAATCATTTCTTCCATTCAGTAAGTGCCATCTTTTAATTTTAGTTATGTTTCCTTTCACTGTGTAGAAGCTTTTTAGTTTTATAGTCACAATTATTTATGTTCTATTTTGTTTTCCTTGCTTTTGGGATCAAATCACTAAAGGTTTTGTTGTGAAATGTTTTACCTTTGTTTTCTTTTATGTATTTTATGGTTTCAAGTTTTAAATTCAAGTCTTTGCTCCATTTTTGAATTGATTTTTATGCATGGTATGAGATAGTGGCCTAGTTTCATTTTTCCCCTGCACCTTCCACTTATCCCAACAGCATTTGTTGAAGATATTTACTTTCTTCAATATTTATCATTGGCTCTTTTCTCATAGTGTCCATATATTTGTATTTATTTCTTGGTTAGAAATTCTAATCAGTTGTTGTATCAGTTTTTTTTTCTAGTGCCACATGGTTTTAATTATTATAGCCTTCCATGTTCCTATGAATGTGCCTAGTTTTTCTTTTTTGATTTCTGAATAGTATTCCATTGTGTATATGTACCACAGCTTCCCGATCCAATCATCTGTTTTTGGGCAAACAGGTCTTACCTATTGTAAAGAGTGCTGCTATAAACATAGGGGTGCAGTTATTTTTTTGAATCAGTGTATTTGTGTCTTTGGGGTATATTCCTAGGAACATGGATGGAACTGGAAGAGATTATGCTCAGTGAAGTAAGTCAGAAGGCAAAAGAAAAATACCAGATGGTTCCTCCCCTAGGAGGAATATAAAGGAACCAAATAAGGATCAAGGAAAGGAATAAGAACAATAATAATAATAATAAAGACACAAAAACCAAAACTGAAAAGACAAGGACAAATTGGGACACTTGGTGGGGAGGGAGTGGGGGAAGCTTGAGGGCAGATGGGAGCATGGGGGACTGAGGTGATGGTGCACTGGTGATATGGTGATGGGGAATACATGGGGATTACAATTGATGTCAAATACATATAAATAAAGGAAAAAAAGAAATATGTAAAGCAACTATTAATAAACCTAATAAAAAGAAAATGAAAAAAAATTATTATAGCCTTGTTGTACAGTTTGAAGTCTGGAAATGTGATACCACCACTCTTTCTCATCTTTTGTCAGGATTACTTTGGCTATTTGTGTTTTCTTGTGGTTCCATGTGAATTTCACTATGGCTGGTTCTATTTTTTTGAAAAATATCATTGGAGGCTTGATAGGATTGTATTAAATCTATGTATTGCTTTGGGTAGGATAACAATTTTAATAATGTTCTTCCAATTTATGAACAGGGAATATTTTTACATTTCCTTGTGTCTTCTATTTCCTTTAAGAATGTCTTATATTTTCATAGTATAATTCTTCACCTCCTTTGTTTAGTTCTTAGCATATTTTTCTTTTTGTTGCAATTATGAATAGATTTTTTTCAGATATATTTATCTTCAAACTCCTTGTTTGTATATAGAAACATAACTGATTTTTGCAGCTATATTTTATAAACTGCCATTTTACTGAAATGATTTATTATTTCAATTAGTTTTTTAGTGGCGTCTTTAGGGTTATCCAATTACATTATCACATCATCTACAAATAATGAAAGATTTTCTTTTTTCCCCAATTTGTATTTCATTTTTATCTTCTCTTGCTTAGCTAAGACTTACAAAACTGTGTTGAAATAGTAGTGGTGAAAGCTGACATTCTTGTCTTGTATTAGATCTTTGAGCCTTTCAGTGTTTTACATTAAGTATGATATTGGCTGTGGGTTTGTCACACATGGCCTTTAGTATGTTGAGAAATTTTTAAGTCACTTTTAAGGTGACTTTGGAATCATCTTTTTTTTTGGTGGTGGGGATCACATAGCCAGTCCTAACAAACTTCACACTCTCAATTTCTGCTTCCTTATCAAAGCTGCATATTCAAACATTGGTGAGCAATGTTATCCTCAAGCTGCTTATCTTTGACATAATTTCTATTATAAAAAGCTGTTTTTGAAGAATGTATTTCATGTAATTTGAAGGTACCAAGTTTAGAGAAATCACTCTGAGGAAAATTAAACAAGGTGCTAAGCAAAGAGACTGTTCAAAGCAAACTTTGGACATTTTCACTAATATCTATGGAAATGATTTGTTGTAAATGTTTGGGGTCTTCTGGGATTTATGTCAGGCTTATATATAGCTTAGTAGCTTGGGAAAATATCCTCAAATAAAAACACTTTTGTTTAGAGGCCCTTGCACAAGATCAAATTCATTGGTACACAAATCACTGGAAAAAGCAATATCAAAGTTGAAGAAAATTGTGGCAATCAGTAACTGATAGTATTTTGATTTATCAAGATCATTATTAAAACTCCCTTAAACTAAATCAGGTATGGTCTATAACATAAGTATATTGTATCTAAAGACTAGATAACTTGAATAATAAACTTAAATAAAAATGAACTTGCAATTTTTCAATATTAAGTTTGAGTGAGAAAATAACATTTTCTCTTTCCACTTTCAATAATAGGCATTTAAATGATTGCTGAAGTAGTCATGGTTGATAAAATTGATGTATTAAACAATAGAATGAAGATAGATAAAACTGACACTGAAACTGAGTGATAAGTATTTTTAAAAGTTTTATATAAGCTCAAACAATAAGATGTATGAAATTTATCTTTAAAGATCAAGAAGGATGAATTCACCTAATGTATCAATGTACTAGCAGAGATGTAAGTAAGCTGCTTTAAAACACAAAATCTTCACAAAGTTATTTTCACTTGAGAATGTATACCTAAAATAATGAATAACACAATACATTTAAAATCTTTTATAAAACAAAGGGGAAATTAATATTGAACAATTATTAATAGGTATATAGAGATACATATACATGTTCTGAAAAATAAACCAGGAATTCTTGTTTTACTACATCACTAAGAAGCAAATTTGTAAAATTTTAGTGCAAAAGTTTAAAATATTTGAAAAATAATTTTAATATTGGATCCTAAATATCTAAAAGCTTTTGTTGATATATTACTTCCATTCTCTCATTTAAAAAATATATTTGGCAATGGCATAATTTATCTTCTTTTTAAATATTTCTTAGGAAAAAAGATTAGTAAATCTGCATTTTTGATTTTTTTTTAAAGGTAGCCATCAAGTTTATCTTTGCACTAGTTATTACCATACAAATGCCAGAATTACTATTCTAATTTGATCAGGGTAATTGACATCCCATATATTATAGGTTGAAATTCATTCTCTATTGGTGCTCACAATTAACCAGTCTCATTTCCAGTCATTTTCATTTTGTTCCCTTTGATGCAATCACAAATTTCTTGAATATAATTCTATCTTTTATAGATGTTTATTTATTCAGATTATTCTAGTGCGTAGAAGCTATTTCTCTTCTTTCCCTCTTTCCTTTTTACTTTTTCACTCTCTTTCAGTCTCCTCATTCTTGTATAATATAAGGTAGTGATTCTCAAAGTCCATAGATCACCGGTATTTGTATCACCTGGAAACTTGTCAGAAATGCAAATTTTCAGGCTCTAGTCCTGACCTACTAAATAAGACAAAAATCTTGGGTGGGACTCTAGCAGCATTTACCAAGCCCTATAGGTGATTCTGATGAGTGTCAAAACTTGGAAATCAATGATGTGATAAACCTAGACAACCAGTCACAACTCCGGAACCAAGCCTCAAGCAGAGAAATGGAGCGATGGGTCCCTGTTTGCTAGGATTCAGCAGCTGGTGAAGTGATTGACAGTTCATTTAGTGTAAGTGATTTTCACACTTATAGAATTTCATATAAATAGAATTGTACTTGACAATACATTGACTCTACTTTGGCAATTACCTAAGGAGATTTACAAACAACAGAAATCTTACTGGCTTGGATATTCTGGCCTGGAGTTCAGCCTGGGCATTGGGATTTTGAAAAACTCACTAAGTGATCTTGCTATGCAGTCTATGTTGCGAATCCTCATCTCACAATCACCTTGAAAGTGTGTATTCAGTGTCATCTGCAGGAATAACTCTGTTATAACCATGACTCAGCTCTTCTCTGCATATAGTTTTCTCTGCTGCTTTTGCTTCTATGACCTGTTCTCAAGGCTTTATATTTAAAGCTTCTAAAGTGAAGGTTTGTCACAGTTCTATAGGAAATGCTCCTCTTAGACAATTTTTTCACATTTACCTTCCTCAAATTTTGTTATTATCCCAAAGATGTGGTCTAGTGAGAATTGCCTTTGTCTAGACCACTAACTCTGGGTCCACAAGATACTGTAATAGCTTTAGTCACAGTAGTCCCAAAATGGAAACAATCTAAATATTCATCAATCATCAATGAAGAGCAGGGACACAATAAAATACTACTTAGTAATGAAAAGTAATAAAGTGTTAACATATACAATAAAATGAAGGAATCTCAAAAACAGTATGCCTAGTGTTTTTTTCCTTGTCATACACAAGAGTATATATGGTGCAATTCCATTTATATGAAATTTTATAAAAAGCAAACTAATTTTTAGTGACAGAAAGTAGATCAGCAGTTGCTTGTGGCTGGCGAAGAACTGATTCCAAAAGGAAGGGGAGAAAGCATTCTTTTTTATTTTAGTTTTATTTTTAATTGAAGTAACATTGCATTATAATATTATATAAGTTTTGGGTGTGTATCATTGAAAATCAATGTGTGTATATACTACATTAAGTCACCACTAAAAACCCATTCCTATTCTTCACCATACAATTAACCCCTTTAACAATTATCCTCCCCCTTCTCCAAGAAGGGTTTTAGAAGTGGCAGGTATTTGAAAGTCTTTGGATTGTTTTTTTCCTAGTACAAATATCCATCTCAAATGTTAATTTATTATGAAAAATTGTTTCTTTTCTAAAAGATTTTATTTATTCATGCATACAAGAGCTAGGGTACAGGCCAGAAGTGGGGGTGAGGGTGGGGGTGGGTGGGTGAGGGGATTCATCAGAAATGGAGCCGGGAGCAGAATAGGCAGATCGACTGAAACACACTGCTGAGGGAACAGCGGGCCAGGCAGGAGAGGTCTGCTGCGCCATGTGCATCCCCTCCCTTGCCGGGGATTGAACTCAAGCTGCTGTGCCTTGGACGCTTCATAGTGCAGCACTCAACCCCTTGTGCCACCAGAAGGCTTTGTTTCATTTTTCTTTTAATGTTTTCAGTAAAGTATGTTATTTTGTAATTATTTATCATCTTTTTTTCAACCACTAGATTGAACCATCTTATACCAGAGATGTTGCCTTACCATTTTCCAAATAACTCCTCACCCTTCACCATGAATGCTCCATACCTCTCATACTCTGTCACCTGTGCACAGTGAAATGTGTTCTTGTAAGTAGATATCAGTTTGATTCAGAAATGAATGCTTCATCATGACTGGAGACTACTGATGAAAAGTGTGACAAATCCTTATTATTAAAACTGGAATTCATATTTAATCTGTTAGAGGTAAACAAAGGATGTAAAAAATGACTATCACTCACTGTCTTAAACATCTAATTTGCTCTACCTGGGAGCTTCTTAGAACAGCAATTTCTCAAATCCCCTCCACATATACTACATCCAAATGTGCATTTAATGATATTCTCATGTGACTTATGCACACTTTACAGCATAAAAACATTGATTTAATGCTCTAGGGGGTGTGAGGGTCAGAGATATGCTTCAGTTTCCGTATGTGTTCATGGGTGCATGACTTACATATATATATAATGTATGTATACATATAAAATATAAAAATAAGTGCTATCTTATGATTTGAAGTATTGTCCAGTTCGAGTGAAATAAAAGAAAATAATACTGAGTTTCAAAAAATGTAGTAAAATCTATGTCCTTTCAACCACATTAACATTGTGTTTATCTTCTTCATTTCATATTTGCGACTTCTATAAACTGGACACAGAACATGACTATTAGAACATCATGGCAGTTTACGTGTCTTATATAAGCCTTTTTATTATGATCCCACCAGAAATGACAAGATAGGTGTCATTTGAGCATAGTTTTCACCTATCTTTTTCATGTGCTTTTGTATTTGGAGTAGATACCTGTAGGGTAAGTGAATTAATTGGATTTTCTATGCCACTAGCCCCTGTGGCTATCCCCTGTAGCCTTGATCATGTTAATACAGAAGGTGCTTGGGGGCTTGGATGTGGGGCACAGGTGACTGATTGTGGACACCTGGAGCATGGGTGGGGCATAAGGAAGTTGTGTGCCTGGAGGCTGGGTTAAAAGCAGAAGCATCAGCCTCTGCAGAGGTGGCTGCTCCAGCAGCTGGGTTGGTGGGGAGAGAAGGTAAACAGTGGGATTACAGAAGTGGTAAGAACACCAGTTGAGGTGAGAAAGAGAACACCGGGGCCTCCCTGGTGGCACAATGGGTTAAGCAACGCACTATGGAGCAAACCGCAGCCACTGCAGCACAAGTTCGATCCCTGGTGCCAGCCAGGGAGGGGACCCACATGGTGTGGCAGACCTCTCCTGCCGTGCCTGCTGCTCCGCTCAGCAGTGTACTTCCGTTGATCTGCCTGTTCTGCTCCCCTCTCTCTGTGGTGAATCCTCTCACCCCCCCCCCACACACCTCCAGCCTGTACCCCAGTGCTTGTATGCATAAATAAAATAAATCTTTGAAAAAAAAAATAATAAGAACACCAGAGAGAGCCCAGAGAAAGGGTGTAAAGATCTGTGGGTAACTGAGAGGGCTTGGTTGCTGCCAGCCTTCTGTTGCCCCTGCCACCCTGCTCCTGCTGGAGGCTGCCATGAATCAGGATGGGATTGAATTTTCTGTAATAGGACAAGCAACCATCTGTGATATATCTCACTTGGCCCCTCCAATTTGGTGTCATCCTATGGAATCTGGAATTGACATCATGTTAATACTACTTACACTGTATTAATAACAAACTACAACCACTTGAGGCACATTGTGTCTTTAGCAGCCTAATCCCTGGGAGAATGGCCTAAGAAGCCTAACAGCTGCTCCTACTTAAACTCTTCTCAAAAGGCCACCAGGATGAAATTCTACATATTTACCATTCAGTTACTATCGCTAGGCATTTTTTCCTTCCTTTATTAGCTCTTTAGAATAGAAAATGAGGCAGCATTACCAGGAGGTTTTGCATAAAATCATAAAAATTCTGAGTTTTTCTTATTGAGCAACTCAAAGACTGATTTTAAGTTAAAGTCAAACTAACATTTCAGTTAAAACAATCAAAAAAATGGAACACAAAATTCTGTGTTTTTACTCAATACTATTCATAGTAAAATCAGAAATAAGATTTTTCCAATCTTTCCTCCTTATCTCCTTTCTCACTGTGCTTTCCTCCTAATGTAGCTTCTTTTCTTCAAAATTAGATAGACAATATTAAGATAGTCAAAACTAAAATAATGCATAGATTTACTGATACTAAAAATATGTGTAATTTAATGAGAAAAAAATCTAAACAATAAAAAAATTGAGCACCCTTGGGAAATATGTTAAAAATAAAGTGAACAAATTTTGAACTAAATCATCTCCAACTCCAATGTAGCTACTTAGATTTTACATATTTGCTTTTTCTCCTTTTTCACCCTGACAAGTCACATTTATTGGTTGTAATCATTTTACATACCACATGTATTCTACTTTTAACTCTTAACATTTTATGTTTCTGCACCATCCCCATAATAATGACTAAAATTGAGCTATTAGTTTGTGTATACTTTCATTTTTATATGATTTTTGGTTATTGTAAGTAACACTATGATTAATATCTTATTTATATTGACTACTTGACTACTTCTTTTTTCCCTTCTGTGGTATTTCCTTGACACTAGTTCAAATGGATCGTGAATTAATGTTAGTATTGGACTCCTCTTACAATATATATGAGCTTGAGCAACATTATATTATCTGTAAATGAGGGCAATAATAAAACCCCTACCTCAGTGGGCCTACATGAAACTTACACATAATAGACAAATCTCACATAATGTTCTGTAATAAGAAATGATAAAAATATTACACATAGCTATTATTTTATTCTGAAGAACAATTCTAAAGAACCAATTTACTAATTTAAAATTCTACCTAGTGCTTATTATTTCTATTTAGTCACTCCCAGAATTGGAAATTTTCATTTAAAAACACATCTATATACATAAGGAAATTCTGCTAGTTGAGTACTTGTGAAATGATGTATGTTGCTTTAACATTGCTTCCTTTATCAAATTCATTTAGAAAATGAATTTATTTTATTTCTTCTAGGAATTATCATTCAACATTCCTTTTGTTATTTTTACTTTTGAAATGTGATATTTTTGTAAAAATCTGAAGTCTTTATATTTTTGATGATCCCATTAGTTTAATTTTATTATTTCCTCATTGCATATTTATTCTTTATATGTTTGAATTAAGCAGCATTCCCTCTCATATTTGCTTTTCTTTATTCTTCTAAAATTTTTGTTTGAGTATAAAATGTCTTAATATCTATCCTATGGTGTTTTATGTTTTGAAGATTAACAAAGTAATCCTTGCTGGTTTTCTGTACTTAAAGGGCTCACATATGAAGAAGAGTCTATAGTCCTTCTTTGGAGGATAAAAATGGGCTAATGAACATCAATTTAAAAGGGATAGCTAAATGCTTTTCTATTTTCAATAATTGTTTTATCATTAGAACTATTCAAAGAATAAATTTGAATTACATGTCAATGAAAGTCATCAGCACAAATTGGACCATTTTTGAGCAAAGGAATATACTTAATAGGGCACAGAAGCTGTTTTCTGTAAGTGACCATGAGGATTTATCCTGACAGAGCAATTTTATAGCTTATGTTTTCACTAGTCCTATGATCAGATCTTGCTGGTTACTTTTCTCTGATAACACTAGTTCCTGACAATGTATAAATGTATACAATTCTGCACTGTTATACATATATGCATATATTATCTATGAGCTTCTTAAAAGAAGGGCCTATGTGACTGAGTCATTTGTGCCTAACTGTGCAGAATGGAACCTTAAATGGAATAAATGATAGATGAATGTGGTTGAAAGAATAGAAAACCATTGTAAAGAAAAAAATAAAGGAAAGAAAAAAATGTATGGATACTTCATTTGGGCAAAGTAATCTTTACTGCTGCTCTGATCTCTTACCAATTAAATTATTAGGAAATGATAATACCATGATTATCTCATACTATAGAGAGAAATTCATATTTTTGATGTCTATATCCTGTTTTACTAAATACATAAAAAACCCAGTATCTAGATAAAAAAATCATTTAATGACTAACAAATTACATGTGGTTAATTTTTCTTATAAGAAAGACTTGTAAGAAAGACAATGAAGAAAGAAAAAAACTTTGTTTTCTTTTTTTTCTCATTGATATCAGGAACAGAAAATTACCTTTGTTAAGATAGTGACATGGGGGGAATTGGACAAGATATAGTCTATAAAGATGAAAAATCTTACTCAGAAACCACAATGTGTAACCAACAATAGAAGCTTAAATTTTTAAAACAATTATATTTATTTATATTTATTTGTGCATACAAGAATTAGGGTATGGGCCAGAGGTATTGGGAGGGGAGAGGATTCACCGGAGACAGAGTGGGGAAGAGAACAGGCAGACTGGCTGAAATACACCACTGAGGGGAGCAGCTATCGAGACAGGAGAGGTCTGCTGCACCATGTGTGTCCCCTCCCTGGCTGGGGATAGAACTCATGCTGTAGTGGCTGCGGATGCGGATGCGTAATAATGCGGTGCTTAACCCCTTGCACCACCAGGGAGGCCCAGAAGCTTAAATTTTATGGTGTGCTGGAATAGAACTTCCTGGTGATAGAGGCAGGAAAATAATGTTGAATATATCTGAAAAAGCTCACTGGATAGCACAGTCTGTCCACTAGACTGAGGGCTGCTTTCTTTGGCAGCACAGAGTTACTTTGCCAAATGTTATGTCCCTTCCTATGGCAGCTTACATCAGTGCCTGAGCTTTCAGAGTATAAAATCTTGGCTATCATAAACTAAATAGTGGTATCTTTGAAGGGCCGTTCTACTTTCAAAGTTCCTGTGAGTTTGTCTAAGACATAATCCTGTTTCACATTGTCTTCATTTGAGCTGCTATAACAGCTCACTGCTGTAACAATTTATACCATAGATTGAGTGACAAGCATAATGCATTTATTTCTCATAGTTCCAGAAGATGGAAAGTTGAAGGTCAAGGTGCTGGTAAATTTGGTTCTTGATAAAAATTCTCTTACTAGCTTAATTGTTGTTGCTTTTTTGATGTGCTCTCACATTGTGATGAGAGAGAGCTCTCAAATCTCTCCCTTTTAAGAAGAATAATATAATCACAAGAGCCCCACCATCATGCCATCTTATACTATTATAACCTCCCAAGGTCTTACTTCCAAGTACCATCACATTGGAGGATACTTATGAATTTTGGAATGATTAAAACACTCAGTCCATAACAATAGCTCAACTTTCTGCTCATCCTATTCTGATGCCTTTCCTTACCTTCCTCATCCTCAAACATTATCGATATGAAAATCATTCTCAGAATACATGTCACAGAGAACCAACCAGCAATAGAAATACACTGTTCTTGTAGAAAATATAAAACATCTAACTTTAAGCAATTCTGAAAACAGTCGATTTAAAATTCTATTTGTTATTTTAGATGCTATTGCTATATAGTCTCTATGATGTTTTTAATTACAAAGCAAGTTTGTAAATTGATATGAATTATCAAAATCAATATGTCAATATGATACATAAACATGTTTCCATAATAGCTAAAGGTATAAGCAGCCCAATGTCCACTGGTGACTAAATGAATGTACAAAATGTGGCATACATATATAGACACACAAAAACAGATGCACACACAGAAATACTGTTCAATCTTAGAAGTATTCTGACATGCTAAAACACAGATGAGTATTAAAGATGTACTAAGTGAAATAAGCTGGTTACAAAAAAATACATATTATACGACTTCACTTATATGTAGTAACCAGAGTAATCACAGTGATAGATAAGGAAATAGAATGTTGACTGACCTTGGGGATGGTGGAATGTGGAGTTATGTATGTGGAATTCCAGTTGAGGAGGATGAAATAGTTCAGGGGTAGGTGACAGTGGTGGTTAGTCAATATGACATTTATTATTTAATGCTTCTAACCTATACATTTAAAAATGGATAAAATGGAAATTTACACATTTCTGTCACAATTTTTAAAGTGCAGTTTCATAAAAAATATAAATTTTTAGAACCTATCCAATCCATATATAGACAGAATATTCTTAATTTGTCCCTATAATCAGTTTTAAATAAAGGGTACATAGATCATTCTTGAGAAAATTGGAAATGTCTGTTATGGAATGTTTGTACGAATCTTTCAAATTCTCTTCTGCTCTGTATCCATTCTTCAATGTAACAATACATTGGAATAAATAAAAAATGAATCCTATGAGAAGATTTAATTGGACTTCTCATGTCATACTTATAGTCTTTATTATAACTTGATGCAGACTTCAGAATTACATTAATGTGTTGAGAGAAAAATTTAATTACTTGATGGATCTCATTTTAATATCATTATGTATAGTATGGACTGCCTGCGGTTAACTTCAAAGGACATACCATTACATCATTTTTATGGTCTGAGAAAAAATGACAAACGCATTATCCAAAAATACATTTATTCAAATATATCCATAGTAAATTTTATGAAAAAATATAGGTTTAAGGTAATAAAAGTATCACCAATTGACCAAAAAATGTTGTACTGGAGTTCGGAAGCCTGAGCACCACCATTCTTTCACTACATGGAACACAACCTTTGATAAACCACCCACTCACAGGGTGTCCTGCTCATTCATAGAGCACATATTCTCCTCTGCGGCTGGTCAATATTTTCTCCTTTCATTTCATTCCCTTCCAGCAGGCTATTTTAGGTTACCCACAGGCTTTGAGTGCTGCTTTATGGAGCTCCTGTGAGCAAATACTGCATCCCCAGCCCTTCCCATAATACTTTCATTACCCACATTTAAAATTCCTTTTTCTGGGGCCTCCCTTGCAATGCAAGGCCTTAAGTCCCAGCACTGAGAAGATATCTGTAGTCATTATAGCATGAATTCAATTCCAGGTCAGGGAGCTGACCCACATGGTGCAGCAGACCTCTCCTGCCTTGCCCACTGCTCTCCTCAGCAGTGTATTTCAGTACATCTGCCTGTTCTGCTCCCTACTCTGTCTCTGGTGAATCCCCTACCCCCTGCACCCCAGTTCTTATATGCATAAATAAATAAATCTTTAAAAAATGAAATTCCTTTTTCTTTTTATGTGTGGAAAATAGTAATATCTCACCATAAACTGTGATAGATGGGGGACCCCAGGTTCATAGGATTCTTTCCCTAGTAGTTGATCAAGGATGGAGCAGGGGAGCTCTTGCTCTAAAGGCACCCCCACATGATGCAGGGGCAGGGAAGGAATGTTTTATAGGGCCTTGGGGTTGGAATGGTACTTGGTACTGGAAAGGGGAAGGATTTTCCAGGAAAAAAAACATCATACCTATTCTTAGTTCTATGATCTGGTCTATCTGGAATCCTCCTTCTGAGTGTGTGGTTATTATGCAAATGAGGGTATAATCAGGGTTGGGCTGACCTCAAGGTGTAAGCAGCAGGTATTCCTGTATGAGCCAGTGCTGTCTGGCCCTGCCCCAGGGCTGTTGCTACAGGTTTAGCTGTTGTTCAGGTCCTAGTTTTTCAGTGCCTGTTAAGTGAGCACAATGGGGAGAAATAGTAACTGAGCCAGTAATTTTCCATGAGCCTTTCAGGGTTCTTTTGGGACTCGCCACTCAGGCCACAAATGCTCCTTGTGTCGCCTGTGCTTGTTCATGATTCACATGGTAAGTGCTTAATATGCTGGTTTGATTGCTCAGGCGGTCTACACAGGCAGGTGGCTCTAGAACCAAACGTGAACTGAAGGTGTGTTTTTTTGCCAGCAAGTTGTAGGCTTCCAAGGTAATGGAAAGCACAAGCTTTAAATTTTAATTATTTCCTCACATCAAAAATGTGGGCATTTTCATTGAAAAATCAATTTCTGGCTTCTCTTTGAGACTAAAGCACCAGTGAAAGAGCATCATATTCCTCAGCAGAAACAATTGCTGAGACTAGTAAACACCGTCCCTTTAAAGTGAAACCTGGAACGACCAGCTACTAAATTCTGCTCTATGCCCTTTCTTGCTCTGTGTCTCAGAGCACAGCACATTTCTATTTATCACCACATGTTTTACTCTTCTTCATTTATGTACATTTATTTCCAGACACTGTAAGCATTTGAGTTTCATACTGTGACCTAAACCCTGCTACTGCCGCCTTTACACTATGAAACTGCCACTTACATTGTCCAAGTTACAGCCCATGACTCCACTCTTACCTACTATAATCCAAAATATATGTATTAAAGACAAATCTTTTCTATATTCTTATTTTCTAAATTCGCTTTTACTAAATTGTGAAGATAATTTGATATTCTGAAGATAATTTAGGTATTAATAGATGCTTCCCTAGAGCAAAGGAAAATAAATATATTTGGAAGAATGAGGCTAAACAAACCTAACTGTGTCTTTTACTGTCAGAATTTTAAGATGCAAATTTGCCTTTGAGATGTAAATTTTGCAACCTGCAAAATCTCCTAACCTGTGAAACCATTTTTAAAAATGGCATCAATCCTCACAGAGATGTTGTTTGAAGTGGATTTTGTGATCCTCTCATCCAGTGCCTTATGTTACAGATGCAGATGGGTGAGCCCCTGGATGGAGAATGGACACCTTGCCGTGCTTAGACCCCTGGGGCTATTGACTTCCTGTTTGAAGTGCTCTCAGTCTCATGTTCTTCAGCTACTGTAAGTTCGCCATTCTTCATCTCTCTGTTTTCATCTTGCCAACCTCATTTATGACATGAACCCTTACTTCACTCGTTACCCTGCTTGCAGAGCGGACCACCATTTTAAGAGTACTCTAGAAAACTTACTTGAAGACTAGTTTTTCAGCTAATGTAGTCTGGAAAGGAAAGAGGGCATTAACTTGATTAAAATCACATATACATGTCTTATCTCTGGATCTTCTAATGGACAAACTGATTCTTGAAGATTCTGCAATCCTGATGTTTTCTGAAGGGATGCGTGGCCTCGAGCATTTTTTAATTGTTTCTTATTATTCGACATGAGAATTTTGCTAAGGAAATATTTCCTAAAAAGAGTCAGTAGTCAGTTCCACTTGGTTTTGGAATGAGGGGTTTTGAATCAAATGAGCTCGCCTAATAAAAAATAGTATTGCTGACAACAGATAGATGTTGTCTATCTGTTGAGTTGGACATTCAGTAGCAGTGTAATCATTCCAATCTTAACTTGATTTATGCGAGACGTTAGAATTTATCCTCAGCTTCTATGCTGGCATTCTCATCTTTGAAAATGGGTGTTATAATTTTGCCATTGTGATGTAAGGATTAGATCAGAAAACATGTAGAATGCTCACTGTGAAGTAGTTCATTTCTAAATGTGATTCTGTTTTTCCTGCCAGTTAGAGTGATTAATGAAATAAGCGCCTGTTAGTTTCCTTATGGGAGGAAGAGGTTGAGGATTAGGGCAGTTCGCTCCTGAGAAAGTACTGCACTGCTCTGCAATGAAGTGTTTTTCACCCTGAAAATGATGACTTGTTGCTTTAGTAGTTCTGTAGGGGAGAGGAGGTCTTGCTTCCTCTCAGCAGTCCATATCAATCCTCATGCCTAGGTGACAGAATGCCGTGGTGCATAAATATTGCAGAGTGGGTGTTGCTCTATTATTTACTCCTTCTGAAGAGAAGCATTGATCAAATCCAACATATCTGTACTGGTGATTTATTATTCCATTTTATTCTTTTACAAGAGGATTAATGATTGAAGTAAAATTTTACTCAACTGTTGGAGAAATAAATATATATGCTACTTGGTCATTTTATTACACTAAAAGAATTTTGTCTTTAATGTTACATTAGGTTTAAGTTAGCTTTGAGCAAGAAGTTCCAAATTTCTCCATGTGTTTTGAGTGAGGGGATCTTTCTACTGAGTTTTTTGGTAACGAAAATAAAATATTCTGTGTTATAAAATCCACTGCTATTGTTAAATTGTATAAGTAAGTCATGTTAGTGAAAATAGTTTTAGGCACAAAAGTTTGAAACTCTGATTTTATGAAAGGAAAGAATTATTCCAACATATGGAAAAAGGAGGAGCAGAGAAGCCTCACTTCACCTGTGCCTTTAGAATCACCTTGGGGAATGAAAGGGTGAAGCAGACACCTCCTATTCTTTAGACTTCAGCTCTATCTCACTCATTAGTGGGTCTTTGTTATTTTAGACAAGGCCCTTACTACATTGGTGGGTGGGGTACCAACTATTGACCATAACATATAGATGATTTTAAAGAGACATAAATAAAAGAAGCTAAGAAAGTTAATAAAATAAAATGTCTTTAATCATAGTCTTTCTCTACTTTCCATGTTCTCCCCATTTCCAAAATCACAATCATCTCCATCTTTATATTCTTCATTAATTTCAGATACTGCAGACAAGAGATCTTTATCTTCTTAACTATTGCAACTCTGGGGCTAGAGACAAGTGTTCCTTCTGTTTGTTGTATCTTTCCTGTCTAGGTATATGAGCCCCATTAGTTTATAAAAATGTATTTTCCATTACCCAAAAGAACCCTGCTTCTATCATCCATTCCTTTCTGGTTACCATATAAATTCTCTTTTATCCGTATCATTCAAACTTCTCAAAAACATTACTAATTCATATTCTCTCCTTTCTTTCAGGATCCACGCTACTATAATTTGGCTCTTGTTCTCAGCCAGGCGCCCACATTGCTCTCACCCAGATCACTGATTATTTACTCACTGCCAAGTCCAAACCAGCCACCATATTAGAGATTCATAACCACAACATCCATAATAATATATTAATAAGAACTAAAATTTATTGTTATTTTCTCAAATGGCATGATTATAATACACATTTTATATTCATTGCCGCATTCATTCCCCACAGTGACTCCACAAGAGAGAGTCTATTATTATCCTCATTATAATGACAAGGAAGTGGGAGTCAGGGGGATTTCACTAATTGTTCAGTCTTGCAGTTACCAGGTGCCCAAGACTGGCCTGAACCTAGACCTCCTCAAAGTTTTCCATTCCTTTGTATTTTGGGACACAACACTGTCTTGATCTCTTTTTCATTGATCTCTGAGATTTAACTTGTTTTCTTCAAAGATTCCTGTCTTTCATCCACCCCTTAAAATATTGGTTCTTGATCATTTTTTGCTTAACAGAATTAACAGAAAATATTTTTGAGACTACAGATAAAATGGATCCTCAGCCAAAGACTGAATCAGAATATTCAGTTTTAGAATATTATATGTATCTAGTAAGGTACATTTATTATTCATCCTTAGTAAGCTATATACAGTGTGTGTGTATGTATGTTTGTATGTATGTGTGTGTATAAATACTATAGCTTGACCGCCACTATAAATAATTTCATTAAACATATCATTTCACCTCATAATTATTCTTTCCTCCTATAACTTGATATTCCCAAATGTATATTCTCTGGAAAAATGTCTTTCCTATTTATCCCTTTTCCTCATCCTCAATATTCTTCTACCAGATGGACAACTGAATCTGTATGTCTCTTGAAGCCCTTGAATAAATCAGGACATATGGTCATTCCTTCTTTAACTGCTTAGATGACTACCTTTATAGCATCAATGATTTTTTAAAAAAAGATTTATTTATTTATGCATAAAAGAACTTGGATACAAGCCAGAGGTATGGGGTGGAGGGGGGTGAGATGATGTCACCAGAGTCAGAGTGGGGAATAGAACAGGCAGATTTACTGAAGTACACTGCTGAGGGGAACAGTGGGCAAGACAGGAGAGGTTTGCCCTTGAGCCTCTGGGAGGCCCAGCATCTATGGTTTTAAACAATAGTTCACTTGCAACCAATGTTTATCTAACATTGTATATGTATTCCAGCATAGTGTGTCCTCTACTTAATCTGAAACTTTTTTTTTTCTGAGTAGTTCATAATCCAAAATTTATTATGCATTTTTGGGAGTCTGTGTAGTTCCTCCTATACATCCATACTGTTTTCGACCTCTTTTGCCTTTGTTCTGCTGCCTACTTAGAATGCTTGTCCTCATGCTCTTAACCTATCTTACTCCTTTCAAATTTGTATGGTAATGCATCTTCCTGGAATTCTTTACTTAACCTCTTTTCTATCAGCTACACATTTTGGTTAGATGTGCTTCTTCTAAATAATACCATGTATATACTACCTGTGCCTCTGTCTGGAGCAGAATTGAATTGAAATACCGGTACTTCCTAACGAATTACTGCATGCTGGAATTAAGCTCAGGTAGCCCTAACCATTACTTGCTGATTCCTTTCTTAGGGGTTAGGGATTGATTCAGATCAGTTTCTCAGACTTTTGACCTTTCCTTACTGTTCTTTCTAGAAGACTTTGCAGCTGAGGTCTCAATGAACTTGAACATGCTGCAATTATGACAAGCTTAGATTCTTATTGATAAAATGGACAAGTACAGTTTAAGACTGGAAGATGATAAAATGCCATAGCAGAAGTAGAAGTATGTAGCACATTCAGGAAATTTACTGAGAAGTTGTTCAGGATGTAATTCTAGATTAATTAAATTTTGAGTTGGGTCTAATTTCATAAATGTACATACTATAAATTTCTGGAAATTTTAAATCATTCCAGAGATACTATATTATTTTTTAAAAATGGATTGGTTGCTCACCACTAAGGGTAGCAGTGGTCAAGAGAGGAGAGGTCTACTGTGTCGTGTGAGTTAGTTTCCTGACGGCATAGAAATCAGGCTGTAGTGTCTGGAGATAGCATCATAGGGCTGAGACTTAATCCCTAGGCCACCAGAATGCCCCTTGCATATAGTTTTAAAGCATGCTGCATATAACCTATACCTGTCCAGGGCTACCACTGGTATTTCATTCTTTTGTATTTGGATCTTCTGATCACTTCCATTTTCATAGTGCTAATGCAACTCATACTGAATGCTGTATTAATATCATCCCTTAATAATGAGCAATATAGTACCCCGTTTAAAAGCAACTAATAAATTCATTTGTGAGCATCAGGTGAATAGTCCTGGGCTAAATTCCTTATGCCTTGGAGATATAAAACCAAATATTACATTTGCTTTCCTACATGTCTGATAAAGGAAAATTCACCATGTTTTATAAAAGGTGCTATGTTGTTTGGCATGAAAGAAATTGCTAGGAGGCAGAAGTCAATATAAACTAGAATACTGAAATATTCTGGGAAGGCTTTTGAAAAGTGTTGATATAGATAAGAAGGCAAAGGAACATGAGTAATGCATCACAAATAAGGTAGGGCATACCTAATATTGCACAAATAATATAAAAATCTAAAAAAGTATTTCAGAAAATCTCTACAATTATATTTTTTTTTGTGGCCAACAAAGGATGCTGGAAAATGATCTCACTAAGCAAGGCTAATAAAATCAGTGTTTTGTTCACTTGTTCATTTTTTTTTCACCATTTAATATTTTACTGTCTCATTAATAGAATCCAGGTTTTGATAAAGAATCATCACCCATGGGCATCAAGGCAAACCAGTAAACATTTATAAGGAGCTGTTCCTTTCTTCCTGGCCTTAATTTTATTTACTCAATTAATTATTTAATCTTAACAAGGAAAACAGTCTCCCTGTGCTCTCTTCAGCCCTTTGAAGTAATCGGCAATGAACGGAGGCAGTGCAGTAAAAGGACTCTGTGTGGAAGGAGAAGAGAACTGTGCTGAACTGTTGTTTTAAGTGTCATGACTACAGCAGCAGCTTGGTGATAATCACAGAAATGTCATTTATATTAAGCATATTTATGAAAGGTCATTATATAGAGAATGATGACTGATTGTTCTCTATCACGAGTAGGCATACAAAAAGATGATCTGAATTTAAATATTAGCAGACTAAATTATTGAAAGAACAGTGATATTTTCTCAGTAAGACTTCAACACAAATAAGAAAGGTTGTACATCTGTGAAGAATATTTTAGATTAAAATCTGATTATAACTAGGGGAGTGGTTTTAAAGATTATCTTGTAAAAAGATTACCACTATTTTTTTTTTGTAATTTGCAGTCCCAGATAACTGATTATAAGAATAATAACATGGTATTTATATAGTGCTTTTACATCATTATTTTGTTTTCTTCTTGAAACAGATACTTGACTCTGTTTTCCAGTGGACTAAACATATCCTGAATGATTATGGAACTTGGTCAATATCACACAACTAATTAGTGGTGGGATGAGAGTGCAAAACTAGATTTTCTGATACTAAAGTCAATACTTACATTGGAGTTCTGCCATTAAGAGCCCTTGAGAAATATTATACAGTGATCATCATATTATAGATGAAGAAATTGAGATCAAGATAGTTAAAATGACAAAAATTTAAAAGTAACAGAATTCGAGTATTTTATTTTCCATATAAATCTGTTTTCCACTAACTACAACTCTACTGACCTCTTTCTTACATAAGAAAATCAGTGTGAATGAGTATTGGTATATGCCCATTCCCCTTGCATGCCCAGTTACCAGTTACCTTTAGTGATTGGATAAAATGTGAAAATCAAAGATGCATTAATGCTGTCCTCATATTCTGTCTTCTAAATATTGAATATTCTTTGTAGTGGTAGTTTCCCAGGTTTTAGCTGATAGTTTTAATGAGATCAGAGGAAACCTGGAAGAAACTAGACAAGTGGATTAACTAATATCTACATTAAGAAAGTCCTAGAGTACTTTGTCCCAGGAAATAATACGAAAAAACTGGTAGAATGGGTGGATGAGATAGTGGAGAATGGGGTGGGAAAGTAGAAGTGATGAAAGATAAATCTGTAAGCCTCTGGTATGACAAGAGATACTCTTACAATAGAGTTGTCTATAGAGAATTTTTAGGGATTTTTGCTGTGTTATTGTGGTTTAATTCCTCCCTTTTTTTCTTATCCCTTGATCACTTTTGTCTGGGAATTTTGCAAATTTCTGCAATGTTCTTCAATGCTTTTTAAAGTCAGAGTTGTATATGTGAAGTGATGAGGGGGAATGGGTCAATGGTTCCTTAATGTGAACAGGAGGTTCAATTTCTTTGATTTAATATTACATTTAGATCTTCAGTCACTGAATCCCATGCCTAATGTTAGCACTTTATTACAATGAAATACTGATCAATTTTATATATAGATATGCCTATTTATATTTTTACTTTGGAAACCAAAGGGTCCATTCTTTTAGTTAAAACAAATTTTAGTTAAAATTTTTACTTTATCACTCTATGCTTAAAGGCTACCTTCAGAATGAAATCTATAATTCTTTGGTATATACAATCCATTATTATCTAGACATAATTCAATTAATCATGTCTCCTCTTAATGAGGTATGTGCCAAGTGTCATGGATACATGAAATATTGTGACGTCAAGGTCCCTAAGTATTCTTCTATTCTTTCTTGTCAATGGCTTTCACATAGATTATTTTTTTCTTTCTATTTAATTATTTTTATCTGATTTCTACCACTTTTAAAATCCAGCTTATGCATCCTTTGTGTCTAATTTTCTTTATTCCCGGGGCATAGAAAACTACTTCCTTCTTTACATAATCTAAGATCTTGGAGTTTCCCTTTGTCATGGCACATACCTTAGTATTGTGCAGTGATTATCTTCTTACCTATCTGTTGTTGCTTTTGTATACTTAGAACAGCACATGACATACAGTAGATGCTAATTAAAATTTTGTGTAATTGTATTACACAAAGACTCTTAATGTAAGGGCTAAAGAATCTTCTTAAATAAATGATGTAGTATTTCTACATAATTTAAATCAGGGAATTCCATGAAAAGAAGACTATAATGCATTACAATCCTTCTTGAGGGAGGACATATTCCTCCATTTCTTTATGCAAATATGATTGAGATATATGATAATGCTATGAGAGTCATTTAAAACTAGTTATTTGTCATCTGTATGAGAAGGTGTACCTTAAATCTCTTGGTTACAAATCACCAAATTTCTATGATATTGTGCTATATGTTTTTTGTAGGCCAAATGGGGGTAGAAGAAAAGCAAAGAAAGCAGGGACTCCACAGGTTGTGTGTATGGACAATATTTGAATGATGGAGAAAATGAATGAACAAGGTCACCATTCACAACCATTCACAACTGACTTCTAACTTACAACTTGTTTAGATTCTAGAGTTATTCTTACTATGTACAAATCACTGCTGGTGCAAAATCATTGTATTCATCTTAATATCTCCACCTAAAGTCTTTTAAAGATGTAAATATTAATTAAAATGAACAATTAAACAATTAAAAGGTAAATAATTAAAAGGGAAAACAGCATTTTGTGTGCTGTATTTTATGTGTGTATAATTCTTCCGTTGTGTCTGGTTACTAGAGCTTCAGGTCTGCCTGCACGTTAGCTGCTGCTTTTCCTTCCCACCTGGAACTTCACTTTTACAACTGGATCACCAAAGATGTTTTTGAGAGCCTTTTAAAATTAAATTCCTGAAAATGTACTTATTTTGTGACATTTTAAGGACAGTTAAACTTCAAGGGCCAGAAATTGAGAAATATGTCTTATTTTTGTTGTTCACCAATTAAATTTGCAAGTCCAAACTTTGAAAACAGTAAGAAGTAGTAAAATACCATCTTCTTTTTCTTCAATATTATCTCCACCAGAATATTACACTTTTCTGTAGGTAACCAGCTACTTATTTATAATATAAAAGACACTGCAGCATGAACCTGACAACTGTTATGAAAGAACAAACAGCCAGTGAAGAGTCATTTGCTCAGGAAAATTTCACTGTGCTCTTGTCAATGCTTCAATTATCTTATGCTCTGGAAGTTGCCCTCATTGCTTAGAGGAATCTTACGTTGCAATGTGCTACAAGCTGATAAACTCAATCCTGCAGCCTTTTATTTTTATGTTTGATATTTTATTAGGCAGTACAGTGACCTCTTTTTTCTCTTCCCTTTTCCTTTGACTTCTAATGGTGATAGCAGCTATCTCTCTTTCAATTTAAGTATAATTGAACTTGAGATTAGCTGCTTACAGATGCTAGTAAATCTTGCCACATGTTGCCTAAAAAAAATTCTGGCTTCAATTTGGATAGCACCTTTCACATCAGTGCCCCCAAATTGCTTCACAGTAATATATAATCAATATTTCACAATGTGACATCACTGAGAATCATATTCAATGACTCAGCCATGACTTTAAGTAATGTAGTGAAGCAAGAACCAGAGGAAAGCAAAATTTTTTTAACCATATAGTGGTATAGATTTTATATTTTCCAAGTATTTTACCCTTTATATTTTCCAAGTATTTTACCCTTTATATTTTCCAAGTATTTTACCCTTAAAACCATGTTTAGAAGAACAGTCTAGCTGAAATGTGTGAAAGTGCTCCAGAGGAAGCATTAAAAATTAATATCAATATATCCAAATCAGAAAAATAAAAAAAAAAAACTACTGTATACTAGGTATATGCCTGATGTTTCATTGGCGTTTTTAAAAAAGTACAAAACATTTGACAAAGTTACGAATAAAATTATTTTATTAGAAAAATAATTCATGGGCCTTCTTGGTGGAGCAAAGTGTTAAGCACTGCACTATGAAACATCTGCAGCACTGTAGCATGAGTTCAATCCCTGGCCAGGGAGGTGACCCGCATGGTACAGCAGACCTCTCCTGTCTAGCCCATTAAACTCTCAGCACTGTACTTCAGTAGATCTGCCTATTCTGTTACCAATCTGACTCTGGTGAATCCTCTCACACCCCCACCAACACCTCTGGCCGGTACCCCAGTTCTTGTATGCATAAATAAATTTTAAAAAAAATATTTAAAAAATAATTCATTACATGCATGTTTAATTACTACCTAATCAGTAGCCCTCCTATATGCAAACAATATGGAGAAGAAGAAATCAAGAAAACCATCCCTTTTATAATTGAAACAAAAAAAAAATCAAATACTTGGGAATAAACCTAACAAAAGAGGTGAAGGACCTATACAAAGAAAAATAGAAAACATTGTTAAAAGAAATAGAAGAAGACACAAAGACATGGAAATACATCCCCTGCTCATGGATTGAAAGAATAAATATTATCAAAATGGCCATCCTACCAAAAGCAATTTACAGATTCAATGCTAGTCCAATAAAAATTTCAATGACATTCTTCAAAGAAATAGAACACATATTAATGAAATTTATATAGAGCCAAAAAATAAAACAAAAAAAAAACCCAAAACTCCAACACCCTCAAATAGCCAAAGCTTTCCTGGCTAAAAAGAAGGGGAATGGAGGCATCACACTTCCCAGACTTCAAACTATACTACAAGGCCATAATAATTAAAACTGCATGGTACTGGACCAAAAACAGTCACACAGAGCAATGGAATTGAATAAATAACCCAGAAATAAACCTACAGATTTATGGACAACTAATCTTTGACAAAAGAGTAAAGAATATGCAATGAAAAAAAGACAGTTTGTTCAATAAATGGTGCTGGGAAAACTGGACTGCTACATGCAAAATGATGAAGCTAGACTACTATCTCTCATCATGCACAAAATCAACTCAAACTGGATTATGGAATTAGACATAAGACCCGAAACCATAAATATACAGAAGAAAATATATGCAAACACTATATGACATCTATCGCAGTAACATCTTTCTATTTTTTTAAAGATTTATTTATTTATGCATACAAGCACTGGGGTACAGGCCAGAGGTGTGGGGGTGGTGAAAGGATTCACCACAGAGAGCAGGTTGCAGAACAGGCAGATCAACGAAGGTACACTGAGGGGAGCAGTGGGCACAGCAGGAGAGATCTGCTGCGCCATGTGGGTCCTCTCCCTGGCCAGCAGCAGGGATCGAACTCATGCTGCAGTGACTGCAGTTTGCTTCACAGTGCGTTGCGTAACCCACTGCACCACGAGGGAGGCCCTCTTTCTTTTTTTTTAATGGAAAGAAACTTTAATATATATAGGGGACAATATAGAAAAGAGAAAGGATATAGTTAGTAAATGAAGCATCCAAAGTTACCCATCTACTCGAGGATAAAAGCCCAGCCAAACAGGATTGGCCCAAAGCAAGGCCCCAAAACCTGCCACAAGTTTACAGTACCTTATAGTGGAGACCCATAGTAAAGGGTCAGAAAGGGTCAGACAAATCTGGGAGGAAAAGAGCAAAATAAAACTCAAGATAAAAGCTGCCATTGTTAGGTTCCATACAAGTCTCTCACCCACATCTTTTTCAACCAGTCCAGGATCAAAAAGTAAGCACAGTTTCTTCACATGTCTCTTTACTTCATGTGCCTCCTCCAGGTCTCCTTGCTTTCTATCCTGCTTGCTCTCTATCCTGCTTCCTTCCTTGTCAGTAACATATTTAAAACATGTCACCTAAAGCAAAGAAAGTGAAGGAAAAGATAAACAGTTGGGACTACATCAAATTAAACAGCTTCTGTACAGCAAGAGACATTAACTAAAACACAGATATACCCTTAGCATTCCATACAACTGATAAGGGACTAATCACAAAGATATACAAAGAACACACAGGACTTAACAAAAACGAGGTAAATAATCCATCAAAAAATGGGCAGAAGAACTGAAAAGACACTTTTCCAAAGAGGAAATGCAAATGGCCAACAGGCATATAAAATAATGTTCAACATCCTTCATAATCAGGGAAATTCAAATTAAAATCACAATGAGATAGTACCATATACCAGTACATATTAAAAAACAAGACAAAAACAAACTAGCAACTACAAGTGTTGGTGAGGATATGGTGAAAAAAAAACTTTCTTACACTGCTGGTGGGAAAGCAAAGTGGTCCAACCAGTGTGGAAAGCTGTATGGAGTTTCCTCAGTCTACTAAAAATGGAGCTACCATATGACCCAGCAACTCTACTCCTAAGGGTCGATACAAAGGACACAAAACAATTAAAAAGAATACATGCACCCCTATATTTATTGTAACACTATTTATAATAGGTAAGACTTGGAGTCAACCCAAACACCCAAAAATAGATGACTGGATCAAGTAGATATGGTATAAGTATGTATACCACATATAATAGAATTCTACTTAGCAATTAAAAAGGACAAACTAATGCCATTCACAGCAACATGGATGAAGCTTGAAGAGAGTGTGCTCAGTAAAATAAGTCAGAAGGAAAAAGAAAAATACTGGATGATATCACTTATAGGAGAAATATAGGGCATCAAGGAAAGTCAATAAGAACAACCAAAAAAACCCACAAAAAAAAATAAACAGACAACTATATATAAATCAGAGACATTCTGTAAGAGAGGGGAAGGGAATGGGATCAAAATGAAGGAGGGAAGAGCACAAGGGACTACGGTGATTGTGCATGGGTAAGTTGGTGGTGGAAATTCTATAGGACTACACCTGAGGAAAGGAAGCAAACATTGTAAGAAAAATAACAGTTAGGGGACACTTTACAAAATTATAGTCTTCAAAATATTAAGGTTGTCAAAAGTAAAATAATAAAATATCTGAGAAATTGTCACAGTCAAGTAAATGCAATTTGAATTGCTGGGTGAAAATTTGGAACAGAAAATGGGGTTAGGGCAAATTTAAGGAAATGTGAATAAAATATGGACTAAACAGTATAAATATTCACTGACTGTAACAAAGATTCCACCAAAAGTGAGATGATAAGGAAAATGAGTGTGTGGTATATGAGTTGTCTGTATTATCTTTGCAATTTTTCCTTAAGTTTAAAACTATACTAAATAAAACACTTATTTTAAAAAGTAAAAAAATGCGGAAGAGTCCAAGGTGATATGGATATTATTTTCAATAGCTGAGTTCACTAATTTGTTTTTTGATAGCTAAAAATTAAATCCAGTGTAAGCAGTTTTTCTCATTTTCCTCCTTAATCTGTTGAGGGATGGAATTGGCTGAAAGATAAATAATGCTGTTTTTTTATTTTGTTTATTGGATGATTGGCTTTTAGCAGAATTAGAATTATACGTCTAAGTAGTTGCATATCCTTTTATATATTTTGAATTAGTGCCAGTTTTGATTTTTATATTAAAAACAATCTGTGGGTTTACTTTATCTATAATGCTAGGTAATTTATTGCCTGTTCTTACACTATCACAATTTTATACTCACCTGCTTGATAATTTCAAGTAGTTATTTTTCTTATCATTTCTCCCAGTATTCAGCTCCTATCATGGTTATGTTATTTACTAAAGTGTATTATATCCACACATTTTTTCATCTAATTTTAAAATATTTGAAGACATATTTTTCCATTTAGGAACTATTACAAAATTTTTAAGTAATAAACTGCAATATTCAGTTACACACAATAATAAGCATTTATTTATCCCTAAAACTGTGAGTTGGCTAAGGATTAGCTGATTTAATCTGAGTTTACCTTTTCACAAGTATCTCTTTCTCTCATACTGGGGCACAAATTAGTCCAGATATGTTCCTCTTTGTTGACTAGAGGTGAAGATAACAAGTGAGACTAGGAAAAGCCTCTTGAATCCTAGATTTGCAACTAACACACAGTGTAGCATGGCTGCCTCCTTCTTTTGACCAATTAATATACATGGCTATTTTCAAACACAGTAGAAAAAAAGTATTCTCCATCTATGGGAAAAACTCAAAAATTTTCAAAGGATGTGGTAACAAAGAAAGGAGAAAATGAAGACTAGAATTAACAGAATTAACAATAATGCAAAAACAATAGCATTTTATGTTCACTTTTCAATTTCTTGATATTGGTATGATGCCTGGCATGTAGTTTGTATTCAATAAATTCTTGTTTAATGAATGGATAAGTAAATGTTTGACTATGTGGTTAGATACTTCACTTTCTGAGGAGATATGCAGGTGTATCTTGCACGTGAAACTTTCAGTGTCCTAGAACCACCATAGTGTTGACATAATCTTTATGAGTACTGGTAGATGTATCTTAGCAGCATTAATACAATATATTATATTTCAAGTGTTATTCTTAGAATTTGTATGTGAAAATGTACCCGTCTATTTTAAGAGTTTTTAAAATTTCTTTCCTCAGAAAGTATGTGTATATTTATCTCATGATTGAGATATCAGTTAGTACAATCCTTAGATTGGTATTTGTCTAAGAATGTTTTCTGATGTTCATGTTGTTTTTTTTTTTCTTTCACATGTAAGCAATAACACTTTTAATTTCTGTGGCTTAAATTTTCTCTGAATTGCATGGTGTGATTCAGCCAGTAAACATGTTATAGTAATTCAATTAATGAATAGAAATATATCTTTATGAGCTAATATCAAAATGACTCTAGGCACCATGAGGTGATTTCTGAAGAAATATCAATATTTAAATTTTAAAATTAGAGAAGACCTAGGTATTAAAAACAATTATGCTTTTAAAAAAATTATGTTTTTTTGATTGATTTACATGGAATATGACTTAGGGTATAGGCTCATATGTCTTCAGATGGACGTTACCACACCATACCCACTACCAAAGCACCTGTAATCCTTCACCAGAGTCCACTGGGACTATGGGTAGTGGATACCATAGTGCATTAACAAAATCTTGCCTTCAGAACGGAGATTGTTATGCCTCCCATTGATTGATAGAGAGCACATTTGTCCCTTTCTAGGAATGTCCTCTGTGGAGGGGACTGCTCCAACAAAGGTATATAGAGAGGCTGAAAATGCCTGGCCTCTGGAGATGATTGGACGGCAGGAGGTCCCTCAGAGACCAGCTGAGGCCTCCATTATATTACAATTCACCTCCCCTCTTGTCAGTGTCAGTCTTGTTCTTCAGACCATTCCTTAATAGGTCTCCAGAACTTAAACCTCTGAACATGAATAAATCATATAAAAGTGAGATGTTAAAATTTAAGAATTAATTCAGCTCACTTGGAAAGACTAGAAGCCAACTTTGGCCCACTCTTTCTTGTCATGGCACACTTATAATACAAGAGAATATATGTTCTCTGGAGAGTCAGTTAATTGAAGAATTTTTAGACAGATACAGGTGGACTGTAGATATTCACACACAATGATATTCAGCTAAAAACATTGGCACAAAAGTGAACTCAAAAGTAGTTTTCAACTTATATACAATATAAGGAGAATTTTCTCAACAACAGGTGACTGTACCCAAATGAACAAAATATGGAAGAAATGAAGTGCAGATATGTTCCAAACAAAGTATATATAACTTGATCAACTGACTTGCATAAGTCTTAAAAATAGCATTGGGTAAAACAATTGCTGCAGGATATTTGAATTATTGACTTTGATATCCAGATAGAGATCATCAATTATGAATTGTGATAATATTTCCAGCTGTGCTTTCTTTGGCTGAATATCTTATCAATAAGTACAACATGTTTGCACAGGGTAAAAAATAATCATATTTTCATAAATGAAAAACTTATTGTATTAGATATTAATAACAGTCAAATAAATGTGCTTTCTTGTGAAACAGCTGAATACAATTCTGAAATAATATAGCATCATTTTTAGAAATTAATGCACATTCCAAAGTACCAAAGTTATTACTAAAATGAATCTTTAATTTCATAGAACTAGTTCAATAAATACCTCCATATTAAAATATACATAACTTTTCATGTTGCTTTGTAAACCTGTGGGGAAAATCTGTCACCCTTTTTAATTATCTTAAAATGAAATGGTATTTTTATTTAGCATTACAAAAATACAGAATATTATATATAAAGCAAGGAGAAATCAGACTTGAATACAGAGGCATTACATTTCACTGAGTATTAAATGCAGTAACCATAGAGGATTATATGGGACTTTCTCACTTACCTAGGAATGAGGCACACACAGACAGAAATAGAGCAACACATTGTACATACATGGGTTTGTAATATGAGTGTGCATATATGTGTGTAGTTGTGGGTGGTGCATGTATGTTATTGAGCAATGAATTATCCTATACTAAGGCAACAGAGTGAAAATACTACAATTTCTATTACAGAACTAAAAATAGATTTCCTTAGAAGGCAGTGAACTAGAGAATAGAAAAACTGGAAAGTATAAGTACTACCATCAAACTATCAAATACTTTATTGAAAGCATTTTGTGTATGTCTTTATACAAAACACTTCCCTAAAAAGAAAAAAGATGGATCCTGCCCAAGAAGCATTTATATTCTAAAAAAGTCATAATCACCTAATTTATATGACATTGATTAACTTAATGTTAGTAACATAAATATTTGGGGATTCCTCAATCTAAGCTTCTCTCCCAGAGCCACCAGACAAATATTTGAACAAGACATCTGATTTCTTAATTCTTATTTTCAAAAACTGTTTCTTCAAAATTCACAGGAAAATAGAGAATTTCTTTTACAAATTTTGGTTGATCGTTTAGGTCATAGGGGCACCCTTATTTACTTCCCATAAACTACTGACAGAATTGTTTGATTCTCTCACTCACTTATTTTTCCTCTGTGCCTTTCATTTCTTTCCCTCTCTCCTTATGTCTCCAGTCTCAGCCCCATTTTTCTTCTTAAAGTAATTACCTCAATATATTTTTTTTCTTCTAACATCTGTAGTAAGGGAAATATTTTATAAATTATCAACTTAGAGTGAATATCCCATTACAGTAAGATATTTATTAAACTAATCACCACAAATATGAGCCTGGGATATACCATTCCAGATTTCCTGATATCTCACTACATACGTGATGACATCACAGGGATTCACGGCAGTCACCCACCACTCTCAGGGATCACTTAGTGACCCATCTCCACCGAACTTCCCTTGCCATAGTGTCTGCTTGTTACCAGATATCCAGCTGACTCCATTCAGCATCCATCCATGAGATTGACACATAACCCATCAGTCTTCCTTCAAGGTCTTCATGCACATTTCTGCCCTGTTCTGCCCAGCCACCAACCTCTGTGATAAACAGTCTTACCAAATCTTCACCCTTTTTATTGAACAACCCAGCTATCTCCTGCCTTAATATGATACATTGATGTTATGATGATGACAAAGATGATGATGATGGACAGGGGGAAGGGGATGGGAATGGGAAGAGGAAGAGGTAGAGAGGAAGGAGGAGAAGACATTCTGCTACCACCTCATTGTCATTTTTAAATAATTACTCTTGTACTCCTATTGAGAAAAGTTTCCTCTCGTCATTCAATGTTGTGAGTCTGTCTCCTTAGATTTTTCTCATTCCAGTCCATAGTTCTTTAAATATGATGAACTTTTTGATGGTTTCTCTTTACCACATAATTCTAAATATCGATAGGGTGATATCAGTTTCATGTTGATGATGAACATAATAACTTAGTTTTTCCTGTTCTGCAATATCCTGGATTAAAATGAAATTTCTTTCTAGTCTACCTTAATTACCAATACACTCAGTCAAAAACTCCAGTTTTTATTACAAAATATGAAATTTTAATATTTCATTTTCTGTTTACAGACAAAATGTTTTAGTTTTTTTTCATAACCCTAATTTCCAACTACATTTTAAAAATCACATAGCAACTTCAGTTTCTTTGATGTCACGATCTTTTTGCAGTTGTTCAGTTCTCTTGGCCTCATTTTTGTTGCCCTCACGGTGTGTTTTATGGTCCCTGATCACTATACTGTTAACTGTGTTGTATTCCTGCCTCTGTGTTATCCTCCCCGCAAAACTATACCCCTGGGCACATGCACTTGACTTCCTGGGGCTAAGGGACTTGAAATAAAACAAGTCAACTCTCAGATTGATGCAGTCACAAAAATCATATCCTCACCCTCACATGGTACCTTCACCTTGCACAATTGTTTTATTTGTTCTTGGTTAATTATTCTTCTGTTCTCCATAGCAATTTTACTATCCCTTTATTTGCCTGTTGTATCTCAACAGATAATTTCCCTGCTTCAAAACAATGGAGACTTTTAGGCAGCAGTTAGTTACCTCATTCTCCAGACCCATATCTATTGATATCATAATGTAGTTTTGTCCCTTCCCCATAATCTCAAAGAAAAAGATATTAAGCAGAATCCTGAGATTCATTAGCCCAGTAATCACAGAGATGTGTTTATATTTCTTTAAACATAATCATAGTCTTTATTTTTTAGTTACTATGTATCATTTTCTTAATAAAAATGATAGTTGGAGACTACTATCACTGTTCTGAGAGTTTACTAGATTACTCTGTCTGTGGTCATTTGGGGACTTGTAGCTCAGAATTTCCATCTTTTTGCTCCTCAGAAGGTACACGCACATGATTTTTGATCTCCAGAATGGCTGATTTTATTCAAGCTCCCACTGACTGTCTCTTTGCCTGATCTTCCCATTAAACTTTTTTCTTATTGGTATCACACTGAGATATTACACTCCATTAATTACTGGCTGATTGTTCTATTATTTTTGCCACTGCCTTAGGTCCTGACTTATGACAGTCTGAGCTAAATGAAGTTGTGCCCTGTGGTAGGAACAGGGCATTGCTAGTCTTTCAGGCTTGTTCCACTCTTCCATTGGATGGATGTGTGGCTGGATGAAACAAGGCACACAACATCTACATTATAAAACAAGAGTTAGCAGGATTGTGAATCCAGTCGTCACTAACTTTCCCACTTGTATCCCCCATGTGTGTGTCGGTTGGGAGGGATAGAAAGGGAAACTGATGCTACAGGTTTGACTAATGCTACTACATAAGATATATCTTCTACAGCTCAGATTTGGAGGCATGAGATATGCCCATTTTCATTGACAGTCATCTACCAGAATAGCTCTTCCATCCCAGAAAGCTGAGGAATTTGTTATTTAGCTGCTAATCTCATGGCAAAAAAGAAATTTAACATAGAACTTTAATAAAATAATTGGTGCTGCATCCTCATCTCTCTATGTAGTGGGAGCTGAGTGTGGGAGGATGGTCACTGAAGCCTTACTGCCTCCACCTGAGAGCTATTGCCCATCTACATGTGCAGCTATGGGAAGTGGGGTATAGAAATGTCTACTTGATGTGGAATAGCTCATCAAGAATAAATCTTCCAGCTCAGGAATCTCTGGGAGATGGTTATTGTCAACAGTTTGTCAGCACAAATCTCTGGGGTATGAGTATAGATAGCCTTTAGCTTGAGTGCCATGACCTCCCACTCATCTTAGGCTCCAAAGGTTTTGTTGAATTACTTGTATCCAGATTCTTTAAATCATTTGATTTATCTCCAAAGAAGTTGAATGATCCACTTTGCTAATTTTAACCAGTTTAATTGATGTCTCTCTTGGACAGAAGTTTCCCCAAGCTTCTCACAATACCATTTCAGAAGTCCCAGCCCTGAGCTCATTCTATTTTGTCCAAATCTGATTCTCTGTTATTAATACAACTAAATATATCTGATATACACAATTAGATGTTTATTTTACCTCCAGATCATATTTAATGGCTAATTCATGATCATTTCGCATGCTAGATATGTCTAAAATCTCTGTCCCTTCCTAGTCGAACTATCCACAGTACTTAATTAAACCTTTTATGTTCTGTTTCTTGTGCTACTAGAACTGCATCTTAAGTAAATATTACTTATTTCCACTCCATTCAGAATGACCCATGTAAGCCTGAATCATTATAATCAACTGTTGAACACCTTTTAGTGACTTATCTTTGGCATGAATTACTAAATACTTTCATGTTTTTATGGTTCCATACATGATGATTCTCTATAGTTTCAGGTCTTTCCACTCTCTATTTTGTTTTCTGTTCTTTGATAATGAAAAAAAATACTTCCACTGTCATTTATTTAACAGTTTCATTTATTTACACAGATAGCTCTTTTGCATGGGATATCTATTAATATTCTTTTCTCTTGATATTTTTTATTCAATCTTCAACACTCAATTCAGACACTGTGTTTCCCAGAGAGACTTTCCCAGATGCTCAGATTGTGTTAAATGTCCTCGTTTTGTTCTCCTACTACATAATATAGACCTCTGGGCTCCATGAAGCAAGAGCTATGTTCTTTACTTTCAGCTCCTCAGTGGCATCTTATTGTTCTGAGGATGGAAACTGAATTCCTAAAATGACCTATAAGGCTCTGAGTAATCCTTATGATCTCTCCTCTTGAGTCATTTGCAGATGCTGCTCTTCAGATACTGCCATTCCCTCAGATACTGACTCTCTATGTTAACTGAATTCATCCTCTCCTTTCACATTAATTACCACTTTATCAGAGAAAAGTTCTGTGGCCATAAAATTAAATTAGCACTTTTACTTATATTCCCTATATATCATTTTTACTGTTTCTTCATATCGGTTTGCAATTATAAATTTTTCTTATTATTTGATTAATACCAATCTTTTTCCAGAGGGATTTAAATCTCTGCTGACAAGGTCTGTGTTTACTTTGCTTTTCCTTTTACCCCTAATATTTTGCACAGTGTCTGGCACTTAGAACACATTCAATAGATAAGCAGATTGAATATGCTCACTAATGACTAACTTTTATGATGACACTGATGCTTGGCTGTCTCATGTACAACAGACTTCAAATTATGCCTTTCGAACTTGAGTTCATGTTGCAAATATTTGTGATATATTTAAGTGAGGAATGAGACTTTGGAAATACACAAATCATATCTATAATTTAATTTTCCACTGAATTAATATTATTGGCAACAAGACTTATTTAATGTAATATATTCTGTAGTGGGGGCCTGCCAGTACATAGACGAGGCTTGGGCTGCTACAGTGGATGAAAATATCAGTCTTTTTCTCAGCTGCAGCTCTTCCATGAAGTCTTGGTTGGAGTCCTCCCATCCTATCCTGGATAAATCAACTCTGCCCACATGTGTTTTCTTTATTTGTAGAACCCATCTCTGCCATTTCCCTTGCGGACAATCAATTATTTCTGTACTTGCCTGTCTTTGGTGCTGAAATGTGGGCTCTTTGGGGAGGCAACTTTGTCATTTTATTCTTCAAGTCTTGAGTATCCTCCATGATATCTGGCACAAGTAGGTTTTCAGTTATCATTTGTTCAGTGAATAATTGAATCAGTAAATGAGTGTCTCAGAATCACTAAATACTTTCCATAAAGGAAATTATAACAAATGGTTTAGCCTAGAATTATTTCATCTGAAAAAAGCTTTTTTCTTCACAATGAGCCAAACAATTAATATATTTGCTGAGTTTTCTTTCTGCTTGACATGTTTTATGCTTCTACTTTTAATCTATTTGTCATTTATTTATGAATCTCCCTTAGTAAGCTATCTTCTCTTATGGGAAAGTCTTACTGATTTTGAATAAAATCCCAAGTCTAAAATTGAACACCAGGACAATTTAGTACAATTAAGAGAGTGTAGTTTTAATTACAGTATTGGAATTAAAGTAATTGTTCTTGAATTTCCATATAGCAATTTCCTTTGACATCTCCAAAATACTCATATAAAACAATACAGAAGTTTTCAGTTTTGTGTGATCTTATTCTTAAAGTGATTATTCTAGTCACAATGTCTGTTCCCAAATTTTATTTTATTTTATTATTTTTTTAAAGATTTATTTATTTATGCATACAAGAGCTGGGGTACATGGACCTCCCTGGTGGCACAGTGGGTTAAGCAACGCACTATGAAGCAAACTGCAGCCACTGTAGCACGAGTTCCATCCCTACTGCTGGCCAGGGTGGGGACCCACATGGCAGAGCATACCTCTCAGGCCTTGCCCGCTGCTTTCCTCAGCAGTGTATTTCGGTCAATCAGTCTGTTCTGCTCCCCACTCTGTCTGGTGAATCCTTTCACTGCCCTGGACTCTGGCCTGTACCCCAGCTCTTGTATACATAAATGAATAAATCTTTAAAAGAAAAAAAAAAAAAGAGCTGGGATACAGGCCAGAGTTGCGGGAGGTGAGAGGATTCATCAGAGCAGGGAGCAGAACAGGCAGACTGACTGAAACACACTGCTGAGGGGAGCAGCAGGCGAGGCAGGAGAGGTCTGCTATGCCATGTGGGTCCCCTCCTTGGCCTAGCCAGCTGCAGGGATCCAACTCGTGCTGCAGTAGCTATAGTTTGCCTCATAGTGTGTTGCTTAACTGACTGCGCCACCAGGGAGGCCTGGTTCCCAAATTTTAATGATACAGTAAAATATAATAGAAAAATAACAACCGCAAATAAACAAGCAATGTTTCCACCAAAAATCTCATTAGTGTAATAAAGACATTTCATTTCCTTTAGAGTGTGTGTCAGCAGTATGTGTGTATAGACTGAGTGTATACTCCTGTCCCAGGTGGTCTGATTACTACCTGCCAATGGATCTGGGCTTGATTTTTATATATTAGTTTAATATACTAATATACTAAAGCATTATGCGTGGTGTGATGTGATGGAGCCCATGATATAAGCAAGATTCTTAATCTCAGACCACATATTATGACACCCTGGTAGTCCCTGAAATCAGCTACACAATACATTTTTGATATTGCTTAGGGGAGGTGATCTTAGAATAAAAATCAACTCTTTCTACTCCCAGTTCCCATGACTAACTCTTTTAAACTGTCCCTGGATAGGCACAAAGGTTTAATACAGTTCCCAACTGAGACTTCGATTTAGCCAATCTGTTTCACAATCCATAAAAATAATGACTTGCTCTTTGTTCAAATAAAGCATTTATTGGTTAGAAAATCTCAGATTTCCTCCCTTTCAAGGAGATAGTCAAAATGTGTTGACTACCTTTGTCTTTATTGACTACATTTTTATTTCTTAAATTTTTAAATTTCAGTTAGCTAGCCTCACTGCCTGATAAATGAGTGGGATCCTAAAAAATAAGAATGTCTATCATTTGATGGTATGGTGGCACACAAACTAGAAGATGCTAAGAGAGCACTGATTGGATAATATATGACACCCTACAAGCCCAATACTGTGAAAAGCTTTCCCAGACTGATGTGTTAACTCTCATTTCCTCTGGTAGGTTTGTAAAGGGCAACGTTGAAGACATACTAACAATGTTATAGCACTGCATGATAAAATAAGGGGAAAAAATCCACCAAAATGAAAAGGGAAAAAATAACATCGCTGGATTGTTATTTCTGTGCAACCAATCACAGAGGCTGACTTGTAATTATGAAAGAAAAATGTAAGCAAACAAAACTAAAGCATAGCTGAATCATTTCCCCCAAAAGATTAGGTTTAATTCCAACAAACCAACAAATCAAAAGATTAAAGAGTGAAGAACATAAAAAGGTTGCTCATGAAGCTATTTCCTTGCTCTGTTGGTTCATATTTTCATCTATTGGGACTTGTCACATTATGTCCTAATGTAATGACAACTTTGATAACATGGGCAGACGCAAGCAGAAATAGAATGGCCACAGTAAACTGGCTGATTTACACTGTACTTTCCAGCACTGGAATTAACTTTGCATGTGAATTTTTGCTCCAGCTAGACCAAATGCCGTTCTGAAAGCAGCCTCATTTGTACCTCTAAGGTGTACTTAATATGCTCTGTGGCAGAATCGAGGCTGAATACTACCCAATGTCAAAATGTGTTTTCTAGTCCTATGTCAGAGTTCTTTAGTGCTGCAACATTTGTAATTTCTGAACAATTCCCATAAAACTTAAGGGTTGTTGACCTGAACTAAACACCCTATGGCTAGCAATGTCATTTTCTTTCTTGTTTCACTTTCCAGGTTGATAAAAATCAATACTTTGTCTCATAGAATTCTGACTTTCCAAGCAGCGTATAGGTTCATATGAAATAAGTGTTGCAGATAGAGGGGCAGGAGCTGCTATTTTATCTTCCAAAGGTATTTCCTGTATTTATCCAAGCAGGGGATAATGCAATAAATGAGGTGTAAGAAACAATCATTTTGAATTTAATCATTTTTGGAATTTTTGAAGAAGTTAGTATAATTTTTGGAAATAGTTCACTATGTAATCAACACTAACTGAAATCAAGCTGCTGTTAAATAAAGTCTCAAAGACTCATTCCCCTTATTAACTTCCATTTTGTGTTTGCTTTCAACTAGAGTAGGTTTATTTTTATAGAAAGTGAAGTTTATAGCTAGGGTATATTTGAAATTTAGAGGGAAAAAAGGCAAAAATGAGTAGCAGCATGGCCTTATTTTGGATTATTCTGCATTGTCAAAACTGGGGGAGAAATAGATTTCTGGGGCCCTCATCCCATTTCTTTCATGTTAGGAGAAACTCTTTATGGTTTGTAACAGTCTTTTTAAATTGATGTAGCCAGAAATTTTGAAAATTATTTAATTTCTGATTGTCTGAACAGGCAAAAGAAAATGTAGTGCTTTCCACATGATAAGTTTGCTTTTATGCCATACTCCAAACCAGGAGTTGGCAGATATTTTCTGTAAAGTGCCACACAGTATATATTTTAGGCTTTGTGGGTGTTATGTTAAATTGTGGCAATTATTCTGTTTTTGTCATTACAGTTTAAAACAACAATGGATAACTGGTACAGGAATGAGGTGACTGTAATATGATGAAACATTATGTATAAAATCATGACTTGGGCCAGATATTGCCCATACTCCTTAATTCACCAAATCCTTCTTGAAGTTAATTTTTCTTAAATGTTGGTTCTTATCACAATTATTTGGAATTTGGCCAAGATCTACTAGTAGGGGCCCATCATAAACATAGTGAGAAGGATGGATGCATTCTGAATCCATCTACATAACATACATTAAAGGAAAGAGAACCACAGAGAGGTTAAGGAGTTTACTCAGGACTAGTAAATAGTAGCCCAGAAATCCTCACTGCAAAGATTAGATTCTTAAACTCTATTCTATACTTATAACTTTCTTATTGGTTAAGGAAATTTATAAAAGAGAAAAATGAATAATAATATAATGTGATTCAGAGAAAATAAGAAAATATTATCAGATCCATGTCATATTAGGTAGCAAATTTAAAATGAATATTTTAAAAAGATATGTGATGATAATAATGGGAAGTAAGGGGGAATTTGGGTTTCTGGAAATTCCCATATCATAATGTCCTGAAGTAGAACTTTAAATAAAGACATATTTTAAAAGAATCTAGGTAAAATAGAATCAACCAAAGGATTTTATGGGAGGGGGATTTTAAAAAACAAAACAAAACAAAATGAAAAAACACAATTAAACAGATTCAGAGTGTTTGTACTTCATGTAATTAAAAAAATCAAGGATGTTAGTTCTACAATGAGTGTGGTTTAATTGGATTCTTTTAATAATGTGGATAGAGACTTCTAAATACACTAATGTGAGGGTTTTGAGAATCTAGGGAACTACCTGTGCATAAAGCTGGAGGTAATTAATCTATTCTGCACCACTGTACACAAGAATGACTGTTAAAGTACATCTGCCTGTGAAATCGTGGCAACAGAAAGGGCAGGTAGAAGACAAGCCTAGCATTTGCGCAATGAAAGACAGCACAGTAAACTCCAAAGGATGTTTGAAAGCTGGGACCCAATACCAGAAGGTATTTGGTACAAGAACTGAATTTCATAAATCCATGCAATACACATTTGTCACCTTTAATGTTATATTGCCATTGTGCCTGGCACCAGGGTAGAGATTCATTAAGTAACTATTGACTGTCTGATTCATTACTGGTGAGAAAAAGGATGAAAATTATATGATTAGAAATTTTTTAAAAATCATAGACTTTTTATTTTCACAACACAAAATTTAACCACTTGTGAAGACATCATCTTGTAATGTGATAAAATGCCTATTGCTACTAAAAGTTTTGGGGCAAGCCCTACCATCTAAGGTATTTACCTCTTGTAACTTAGAACTCCAGATCATTTATAGAGGTTAATTTCCAGTAAGATAGAGAATTTTTCAATGGTATTTTATCTTCTTTATTTTATATTTCTATGGAAATTTTTTATCATTGGAGATTATAATGTAGTATTAGATGTAAACTTTCTAGTCTTCAAAGTTTGGGTTGGTTTTGAGCTCATTCCTTTATCATTTTATTTATCTACATTCATTCCTAATGACTTATCTAGACTCCTGAATTGACTTAGAATCAATACACTGATACCTACCAAATCTGTATCTGATCTAACAGGCTTTTCTTAGAAATGGGAAATGAATGGATTCATCTGCTCATAGAACTACCTTGAACTGAATTGGATTCTTGACTGTCCATTTGAAAACTGCCTCTTGCCCCATTATCCAGGTCTCAGTTATTTTATACTTCAAAAATACTTGTTCGGGTACATATACATATATGTGCATTAATATGCATTTGTATACATGTGGACACATATATGTCTGTATATATGTATGTTCACATATATCCAAGTATGTGTATATATACACATGCATATATGATAGTATTCTAAGTTATTTATCAAATGTTAATTCATTTATCACTCATAGTAACTCTATATAAGGTGGAAACTGTTATTATTTTATCAATGGGGACAATGAGGCATAGGAAATTTAAATAGCTTGTCTAGTATTTCACATTTAATAAACAAAAGCACAAAGATTAAATCCAGACAGCTTGACTGTAGAGTGAGCACTCCTTTCCACTACACAGTGAATTCTTGTCAGGCCAATGGACGTGGAATTATCCTTAGAGTCAAGTCTATTGCTTTGAAACCCCATATATATAGTATACAAGCAAATCTTAATGACTCTTGAATAAAATATATCCAGAATCTAAGCAATCATTATTTTATCAATTTTAAAAACCCTGTTTAAACTACCATAAGTCCTCATCTATATTATTGAAATGTACACAGAACATTTATCTGGCTTTCATACATTTTTTTTCTAGCATATTCCCCACATATCTTCCATTGATTTATTTTAAAGATACCTTGGAGTCCATCTGTCCTCTGCTTAAAACCCTCCATAGTCTTCCCAAATAGCTTAGTATAAGGCCCAAGTTTCTAAAATGACTTAAAATATCTCTCTTAGCCCACTGCCATTACTTTCATCAGTCATTTTACACCAGTCACACTGGTATACTCATGATGCATGAATAGACCAAGAATTTTCTCAACTCTGAACTTTCACAATTGCAGTTCACTCTGCATAGTACACCCTATTACTGGCTATCTGAATTACTTCTTTCAATTATATATTTGCAGATCACCTTCTGGAAAATATCTTTCTTAAATATCTCTTATGAGATAGAAATTTCACTCAGCACTCTCACCTGCATTTTTAATGACATTTATCATCCTTTGAAATATTACCGATGTGTTTATGTATTGTTTCTATTTTTGACATGCTCCATTAGGGACTTATAGATTGTTTTACTCTTGTATCTCCAGTACCTATAACATCACTTGGCACAAAATAGGTGCTTAGTAATTATTAACTGAATGAATAAATAAGTAATATGCATGGTTCCCTTACATAATTAATTAATAGCTCTTCTTATGGATCATTCTACAGTGCTTATGTTCCATGGATCAGCATTTAAGAAAATGAGTTAAATATCAGACAATTGGTGTTTTTATTTAACCTTGATTATAAGCTCATCCGTTTGTTTTGCTGTGATTGTTGATTAGCTAATTGATAATAGTGACTTAAGCCTGTTTGCTCCTCCCTCTGTATGCTTACATCCCAACTAGAGTTGGGGCATAGAGCACCTAGAGTGCATTTCTTTGTCATGATCCAAACTTTACCAGACACTGTGTGTTATTTAGAATAAATCTCCCTCAAATATTAGTCTCCTTGCTTTTCCTTTTATCTTCAACAGTCACTAGAGCTAACAGATTTCAACTTAGAAGTCAACTCATTGATTCATTTGAGACCAAGAAGAATCAATGTGGTGAGATGATTTAGATGGCTCAGTCAAGGTTTCGGCAGAGTTTTTGATAAGTAATGATTGCCTAGGGCCAGGAAGGACAAATGACAGCATGAGTGACACATATTTTTCATGTTTGACTTAGAAGGTAAGATCTTTGAGAAAATACATTTTATCTCTCTTTCTCTCTCTCTTTTAAATATATAAATATATATAATCTGCTCACTATGTGACCTAAGCATTGGGTAATGCTCCTTACATATTTCTAGTTTGGATAATTATTCTGTAAATACAAAAACAAATTGTATCCTGAATATGAATCTAATTCTGTTTCCTAGAAAAAATTTTCCCTTGTAAGGATAAAATTAATTAATTTGTAATATATTGCTAGATTAAAATTTTCTGTGTTACCCAAATGTCACCACTTTATATATAATAAAATAGACTTCTGTGAGTTATTGTGAGAGTAAACATCTCTTTATCACTACATCTTTCCTGTGAAAAGTAAAAATAATTTCTATTTTTCTAGGGGTTAACAGGTGTTATAAAACTCCTTGAAATAATTTACAAAACGTTGAAATTCTATAGCTTAGTGTGAATTCTTGTTGAACTCAATAGAAGTTCACTCATTATATTCATAAGTATTAAAATAATACAAGGATGAAAGGAGATATAGGTAAAGAATTCATAGTGCCTAATTCTTTAATATAAAGTATGCCAATGAGTTGCCTCTCAAAAAAAAAACATACAGTATACTAATAATACAGGTACATGTTGATAGTTCATTATGTTTTCAATATCTGGCATTAGTCTCTGGGGCAATAATTTGAAGTAGCAAGCGAAAAGAACTCAATTTCAAAGCATTTATCAACCTTCAAAGTAAAATCAGATTTTTTTTTTGTGGTGCGTGTGTGTATCTGAGCGATTGTTTCTTCTCTTAGTTCTCAACCTAATTATTGTTTTTGATAGTTTTGAACATTTTCACTTAACCAAGGCCTGTCATCTTCAAAAATCTTGTTTCTATAATCTTGATAGTATTAACTATCCTTAACTCAAAAAGAAGATAAATCATGCACTATAGCCAATGAATGTCTGAACAATTGGGTAGTAATTATATTTTTATCATTTTTCCTTTTTTATTAAAGTACATTACTCCAATCCATCAAATCTGTCAGCCAAGCCACTAGGAATCAAATCTAAAAGCTGTCATCTATAAATGAGAAACTTTGTGAGTGTGGTGGTATTTGACAGGCAACCTGGTGGAGCAGTTATTAGTAAGTGGAATAGTGAGAAGCATAGGAATTTGATAGAGCTGGATTTGAATTCCAGCTTTGTTTTTTATTATGTGACTTAATTTCTCCAAGTCTCTATTTCTTTATAAAATGGAAATAATGGTAGCTAGCTTATAGGATTGTTATTTCCTAAAGAAATGTTTGGCATTATGAAGAAAGAAAGTTATAGAGATAAGTAATTATATCTAAATTTGAATACATAATTTGCTTTGTTTTTATTTAATGTTTCCATTTTTTAATCAAATCCTCAGTATACCCTTTATGTTCTCTTCTAATACTGTGAGATACAGAAATAAGCACAAGACATGTACACATAAAGCATTCCAGGAGTGCTTAACTAGACTATCACTTCATCTTTATTGCTTTCTAATTAATTCTCCACATATGCCACCAAAATACTTGCTCACATATGCAAATCAGATTGTTACCTACTTGCTCAAAATTATTCACTAGTTTCTATTCATCTACACTAAAGCATGAATTATATACTCACTGAAAAATGTAACCACAGTCAAATTTATCCCCTCATTTCAATATAATATTCCAGCATGATTAAAGCATGAATTCAACTACACCTTGCTGTAGAGTAAGAACTGCATGCCCAATCAGCTCTAAGTTTCTTTTTAATGTGATAATAGAACAATGTTCAATATACACAGACTTGAGCCCCCAGTGATCTGAAAATGTAGTTTTAAAGGAATTTTCCTCTATTAAGTATAGCAAATGTTGGATTTCCAATTAGGCCAAATGGTAGATATCTTTCAATTTCTGTTTCTTCTGTTGGTATGAATGTCTTTGTGTGTGTGAGTGTGTGCAATTATTAGATAAATTTCAGGAGGCCGAGGCCATTTTTGCCATATATATGTATGTGTGTGTATATATATATTTATATATATATATATATTTCCTTCTCAAACATGTACCAAATAGTGATTACCATGGTGATTGTTGTTTTTATTGGGATTTAGGTACCCTCAGTTTGAGTTGGTTTGGAATTAACTCCTTAACTCCTTGAAATATCAGTAAGTAAAATCACAGTTGAACTCAACTCCTTTATCAGTCTATTTAATAGTTATCTGTGATGTCTTCCAGTTAATAGGGGTGAATAGCATGGATGCTTTCTTTTATAATCCCAAAGATTAGGTCCTTTTTTGTGTGACAGAAGAATAGATAAGAGTAAAAGAAACAGTAAGGCCTCTTAAGATCCCACTTCAGTCACCTGGGGAGAGTGGACCTCTTTTCACATAAACTACATAGGCGATCAGTCTATCTCCCAAGAACTCCATAGAATAGAGATCGATTCCTGATTGAAACAAATAACCAATGATGACAAGGTGAGGTTATTCTCTGGAGCATGTTGTTAGTGAGGCTCATGCTGGAATCAAAACACATTGTTTAATGTAAGACACAAGTCATCAAAGAAACAAACTGTGCTGAGACAACCCAGTTCAATTTTACGGAGGGCTCCAATCGCATATTCCTGCCCCTGATTCCATCATTGAACTTGCAACTAAGGTCCATAAATCTAAAAAAGAGGATTGTTAAGAATTGTTAAAAGCACAAAAGTACAACATAATTCAGAATTCAACATTACTAGCAGCACAGCAGTTCAAAGCAACAGAGGCTGGCAGGTACCACTCAAAGGGCATGGTCACCAGCAAGCAGGAGAGCCAACTAGCCTGTCAAAAGTAAAAGAAGAAAATAATATAGGGGTGAGGCTTCTTTCTTCATCGCCCTGCTCATACTGTTTGTTGGTGTTTGCCCTACAGAGGGTGGAATCCCCAAAACTGGCACAAATGTTGAAATAGATGAAGTCACACAAGCACCAAAAAAAAAAAAAAAAAAAAAAAAAGGTGGGGGAAAGGTCTATTTCTCACAAAATGGAGTTTTCTGTGGTAACAAAATTTTTCCTGAGCAACATGAGAGGTGATGGCCTTAGTTTGTGTTGTGACTAAGGGTTGGTGTGGAGGGAATGTTCTCACACATGCCAAGGTTTACATGGTCTGATCTTCCTCAGGATGCCATGGAAGTGAATACCAGACTTTCTTATGTTGGGCAAGAGGGGATGAAGTCGGGGGAGTCCCAAAAGATATCAGATATAACATCAAAAAAATGGAATCAGATTCTTTAGCATGTGTATTGACCATTTAATAAAATTTTTGGTTTTTAATGGTTTTTCAGGTTGTCCACCAATGATATTCTCCTTTTTTTTTCTTGTTTCTTCAAACTCAAAAGGTGTTTGATATATACAATAATTGCTTTCTATCTCAATGTTTCTCCATATTACATAAGATTTAAATCAGTTTCCTGAATCTTAATATAATTACTTGTTCAGTGTTTGTCTTTACCACAATTATAAGTTCTCAGAGGACAAGAATAGCATTTAGTTTTTGCATCACAGGCATATGGTGGGCATCCAAAAGGATCTGCTAAGTGAGCTTTGGATACAGTATATTTTAGTTACTCACTACATGGGAAAATTGCTAAGTGAGTTTGACTCAAAGAGGGACAAATGTTATCTTAATGATCAATAAAACACTACAAAATCAAAACAAAAATCTAGGTATGCATCTTATCTCATATGCCACACTTGACAAGGCATAGAACATTTTTAACCTCGTTTTCCTATTTTGCAAAGCATACAAGGGCTTCACATGAAAAGCCTTTAACTTTTCTTTTTTTTTTTTTTTGAGATTATGTATCTGGAGGAAATCAAAATGATACAACACTACTTAAATATTAATAGAACTTCCTCAGTCTTTCACCCGAATAGTCTTCTATTGAAAAGTAAGGGCAAAAACCTAAGGGTATTAGGCTCAAAGGAAGGATGTATTATACATTTTAAGAGAGGGATGAATGCCACCCCACATAAGACTAAATTCTGTCCAACTAAATGAAAGGTCATCTGTGGCCTCTTAAATGGAGCTTCAGAATCATTGCTTATGCACCTCAATAAGCATCACTGCATAATTAGGGAGAGCAGAAATCATTATAATGTCAGCCCTTCCTATTATTGAATTGTAACCACTCAATATGGAACTGCCTGAAGCAATTGCTGAATGCAATAGATCCAACTGTATCTCTTTGGAGTCCGCAGAAGCAGAACCATCCTGCAGTAGCCTGCGGGTTCTACACAAGGCCCTTCCTTCAATTAGGATTTAATCACTTTGGAGAGCTGCTGAGAATTTCAATCATTATTTTTTTTTCAAGGTCCCGTCAATCTTTTCTATTGAAGTAATTTGATTTTTTTCTTCCTTTTAAAGAATACTAATTCTTCTTTCTAGAGAGAAAATGATTGGGGGAAATAAATTGGAAGAAACAAATTTTTATAGACTATGTAAATGAAGCCTCTAAAATTATTTAAACCACTCCATTGCACCTGTACCTTAATGCCTTCAAGACAGGAGGGAGTCTCTTTAAGGACCTCATTTTTTCTTGTTTATTGTAGTAATTTGAGCCAAATTTACCTCTCAGGTTTGGAGGTAGCAAGTACTATAGTTAAGAACTAGGGATTTAGAAATCTGTGACTCTTGTTTCAAAGTCCAGCTCTACCACTTACAAATTACACAACCTGCATTTACTTATCATCCTTGAGACAGTTTCCTTGTACCTAGGAAGAAAAAGTAATAGTAACAACTCGAGAGGAAGACTGTGAGAATTAAATGCAATTATGGTCTTAGTGCCTAGAATAATTCCTGACACAGAATAAGATTTTAAAATGATAGATATCGTTTTTATCTCTTTTTCTCTATTACCATGGCTCATGATGGAAATTAGGTCAGTGAATGAAATAAGATGGATTTCTGAAGATGACGTTCCTAATGCGGTATCTAGATCTGGTCACCTTCATTTTTTGAAAATCATAGTTCAGCAAATCTACTAAGCAAATTAAAGTCTAGAGAAATATTGTTTATCTTTGCTTTTATTTTATTGTTGAATGTTTGGTGATTAAAATTTGTAATTATTAAATACATTTATTGGCATATTATTACTAGTTATTCAATTAATGATTGAAACACCCTTTCCATAATGTTTATATTCTTTGAGATGCTGTAGGAAAATAAATGTGAGGTGGAGTTTTTAAAATAAACCATCAATACACTGTTTTAACCGTAAAGATTTTAACCTTAAAACGGAGGCCAAAAGTCCTCCGAGGCAGTTGTTTCTGATTCTTTCATTTCACTTTGTTCTTTCTCTAGAAGTGTGATTAGTTCCTTGAAATGATGTTACTGTACTTTTTGTTACCCCTACTCATAGCAGCTCCCTAAGGACAGAGCCCACCTGTATAAGGACCTCAAATGGAAGCCATCGCAGATTTTAATCTTTCTTGTTATGAAGAAACAAATTTATGGGTGAATTGGTAATCCTCTACTGTTAGGACAAATTGCAAATGTTCCCTTTTATTCAAAGGTCTCTGATCTAGCTAATTTTAAAGTCCATCAGATAAGCATTTGACAAAACTTTCTGATTCTATGTTCAATCACCATTTCTTTCAAAAAGTTCTTTAATCTCTAGTTGTAATTCCATGTACTGTCAGAATCTCTTCTTGAACTTCAACCTTGGTACAGGATCACAGGATCTTATATAGAATCTGTATTGTGGTAATACATTAATTCATGTACTGCAGGATATATGTTCTTTATTCCTTTACTCTCCAACGAGGAAATAGTCACATCCTCCATTTTTCTCAACACCATTTTTTCTTATCTCCTTAAGCTAATAAATAGTAATAATAATAATAATAAAAGCATACCATTAAGGGGTACTCAGGGACCCCAAACTTCTAAGGACTGCATGCTCTGAAAGGGATCTGTTCATCCACGTGCACAAAGTCAAAGAAAGCAGACACTCTGTGTGAATATCTAATGGAATTTGTATGGGGGTGGGAGGGATTGTTTTATAGGTTCCCAATAAAATTCCTGAAAAAAATCACCCACCCCCTTATGGGCAAATACCTAGTCAACAGGCTTTTCCCAAAGCAGGGCAGTTGAGGGACCTACAACAGATCTAATGTTCCTTCAGGCAAAGAACTACAGAAAGGGGGTTAGGCAGGTCCCAGTGAACTGAGACAGAAGGAAAGACTCAAAATTCAAAATGTAGGAATTATTCACCCAGCGGTAAAGACAATGGCTGTCATAGTCTCTGACAAGACTAGGAGCAAATTCCTCACATTTCTCTCACCTAGATGTTTCTTCCAGCTATCTTTTCCAAGTGTCTCTACATATCTCTCCTCTACCAGTCTCTCCTAAGTGTTCTCCATATGCGTCCTTCCTTTGTTCTACCTCCAGTATATATCAGTCTCAGTCCTTCCCAATTGTCCCACATTCAGCATATCATGCTGGGAACTGTAGTCTAATTTTAAGTTGGGGTAGGGAAAATAGCACCCTTTGATTGTGCTACAATGCTCCTTCCCCTTTTGTGGGGATGCATCCTGCAACAATAATACCAGTAAAAATAATAAGAGTGATATACATGTACTAAGCACCTTTTAGCATTTTTATTACTGCATACTCTTGATATCTGGAGACAGAGGCAGAGGACATGGAAACAGTTTACAAAAAGTCACATAGCTAATCCTTAGCAAGCCAAGATATAAATCCAGAATGTGTGTGCTCTTGTCTACTAAGCCTCCACATCGCTTTCCTCAGAGTGAAACATCTCTTCAGTTTATCACTTCTGTGGGGTTCAAATATGTGATATTGGTGTTCTCTCTTATAGGGGAGCAAAATATGTCACCCTAAAATATGTCTTTTTGCATGAGGTTATTTCATGAGAGGGAGACAAGCCCAGCTGAAAGTTGCTTTTGCTATTTATATGTAAACTTCTCTGTATAAGGACCTTTCCCAAGAAACGCTTATCTCCTCATTTCTTTGCAATGGAAAAGGCACTTTGCATACACTGGTTTATTGTGCTTTTCTTGGTAACCCCCTTAACTGAACTTCCCTCTTCTCCCTTTTCCTCCACTCCCACCTAACTTTAGCTAAATTAATAAGGGGAGGGTTTCCTTCCCCACCTAATGAAGGGTGGAACTGAACAGCAAGGGGAAGCTAAAGAGGACTAGAGAGAAGACTTAGGGAAAAGACTTGGAGGAGATATGAGGAACAAAGACACATGTGAAGAAGCAGGTACACTTGTATCTCAGTTATAGACTTGCACCAGGGACTTGGAATACATAGAAGGAGACACTTTGAAGAGATGTGGGTGAACGATCCATGGTGAGGCCGACAATGGCAGGCTTCATCTTAACTTTGTTCTTTTCCTTCCATATTTGTCTGGTCCCTTCTGTCCTTTTCCCTGCCAGAAGGTGCCTTAGACTTGTGGCAAAATTTTGGGACTCAGTGGCCCTGTTTTGTGTCACTGAGTTTGGCTGGATAATCCTTATCCATTTACATTTACCCTTACATTTATCCATGTTTGCTGGGCATTTACCCATAAGGGAATGGGTAACTGGTGTTTTATTGGAAACTATTATCCTTTCTTATCTCTGTTGCACACTAATTCTATTAAAGTTCTTTTCTATTGAAGATCTCACACACTAAGAGTATGTTTTGTCTTTATGCGGCAGATAATAGCAGAGCCTTTTGTATTTAGTGCATGCAAGGTTTGGGGGGTCCTTAGGTGTCCCTCAGTCTGCCCACTAACTTTATTTGGTTTGGTAGGTAGGCAGTCTAAATATTAGAGAAATATTTTTTTTTTCTGCTTTTGCTCACGCTATCACTTATACTTAAATAGAAACATTCAAATTATGTAACCTAAGGCCCTCTTGGTGTCTCCCTGTTGCAAAGAAGGTCCATGTGTTTCCTAACTAACGCCTTATTTGCTGTATTTCTAAGGACCATTTATTGGTCAGGGATGATGAATGCAGCTTGATAGAAGGTAGAATGAAAATGCTTCCATGAGTACACTGCTGAAAACCTATCCTTGGCTACTTCAACCATGCAACCACTACAAACACTGTACAACTATCTAATTTTTAAAAAATTAATGCATTACTTTCTTTTTAAAAAAGGAGTTTTCAATTATTATTTTTACTTTAGTGGTAAAATAGGGAGTTAGCTCATCTGGTTTGAATCATTGGAGAAATATTTAATACTAAAGTTAAGAAATTAATCTCACAGAATCCTCAAACAGGGAGAAGACCTAACAGATTTTCTTCCACTTGTCAAGAGAATAACCATTGACCCTAGGTAATTCCTTGAGTATTACTTTCTGTGCTTTGGAAGTTTAAATCAAACATTGGGAATAAACTGCAATGATGAGTAAAATAATATAAGAGAATGGGCAAATTAAAATAGAATAGCATCAGAAAATATATATATTGAGTGAAGCTTAGTAAATATACTCTGTTTAAATCACACAAGCACGAATTTTGTTATTTCAACTGCAAATGAATCTGCTATTTGCAGTCTTGTTGGTGCTAAAACAGACATATATAATTGGAAGGAAAGAAATATAATTTACAGATCTATTCTTACCTATGTATAATATATATTTGGACCCAATATTATTTGATATCTCTTACAACTAGACAGAAAAGAAACATGGTAAAAATGATAAAAGGCAAATAATCTTTTAATTTATATTTTCAAATTTTAGGGTATTGTCAATTAGTGCAAATGTTGGAAGTGCTTAGTTTATGATCATTATTATAGAGAATAATAGCTAATATAGGAATGTGGCATATTTCAAGACCATATAACTCCAGGTTTGATAATTATAATTAGCTACGAGAGGTTAATAGTGAATCCTTTACTGACTATATTAGTTTTCCATTACTGTGTCACAAATCATCACAATTTCAGCAGCTTAAAATAGCACACATTTATTTTGGTTTGTCAGTATCAAGTCACAGAGTACTTGCAACCTCTGCTGAGGGTCTTACAAGGCTATTATCAAGAGGGGCTGATGCTGAATTCCCAGCTGGAGATGAGGAAGAACCCACTTTCATGTTCACTTAAGGATACTTGAATATTGGCTGAATTGTTTTTTGTGTGTGGTTATACATTAAGAGCCCTTGGTTTGGTAATTGTCTGCTGTAGGCTTCACACATCTCTTACCAGCTGACCAGACAGAAGTCATAGGGGCCACCTATAGCTCCTTATCAACTGATCTTTTCTTTTCCAACATGGTCACTTACTTAAAGAAAGCAGCAACAAGAGTTTTTTGAGTGTTGGGAAGACAGTCATATACATAGTAAAAATATAATTTTAGATCTCATAATTTTTACTATGCTTATTGGCTAAGAGTAAGTGACCAGCTCTACCCTAGCTAAGGGAAGGAGGTTAGAAAGGATGTGTACATCAAGAGGCAGGGGTCATGGACAACTGTTCTGGAACCCATTTAACATATCTGTGAATGTATTGTTGCCACAGCCAGATAAGAGTCATATGTCATGGATATATTTCCTTTGGAATTTTACTTGTCATGTTTTCTTCATTTACCTTAATAAATATAAATGCTAAAATCATTCTGATGGATGGACTCAACATTAGAAAAATCAGAATGACTACACTGAAGTCTATTTTGTCTGGGTGCATTTTTGTACATTTTTTAGAGTATTTTTATTTTTTTTTTACATTTGTTTTTCACTTGTAAATATTCTGAGGATTATTCAGGTTAAGTGGTATTTATTTATTTTATAGGAAAGGAAAATAAAACATTTGTAAAAGACTTGTGGCTACAATAGAGTTCTATCTATCCTTATTAAAATAGTCCTCCCAGGGAATTTCACTGTTTTTTTTTTTCTTTTTAGTTTTCCAACTTTATTGAGCTATACTTGATAATTAAAATTGAATTATTTAAGGAGTACAACTTGGTGATATGTTATACATATACATTATGAAATATCCACAATCATCAATCAATGAACATATAAATCTCCTCAGTTATTATTTTTTGTGTCTAAGAACACCACTTAGCAAATTTCAGTTACACCATGTAATATTGAGAGGGAGCTTCAAAAAATACACTTTGGTGCCAAAATTAAATAGTATTTTTATTGCATATTAAAGAGAGACCCTTTTGGCTTTTATCTTAGCATTTAAACTTTTGTGTATTATGAACTATAACCACAGAGACTTAAGTAAGGGAAAAATCAACTCTTTTTGAATGGATTCTCAGTATGTATTTTTAACATATGATAGCAATGGAAGATAAACTATTTTATTTTTTCACTGAATTATCTTTCTTTTATTTTTAATTGTTTTATTGTTATTATTATTAACATAGAGATAACATTAGTTTACATCACTGTATATGATTCAGGCACATAGGTTCACAACTCCTCAGACGTAAAAATCTTATATTCCCACAATAAAACACCCATAAACTGGAATGCTTTCTTACCTTCTGTTTATTACCCAGTAATTACAAAGCTGGGCAGTTTCCTATTTGAAGCTAAAGATACTGAAAAACCCACATGGATATAAGTTAATTAGGTGGCTATTTATTACAGCAAACTTTTTTTTTTTAAAGATTTTATTTATTTATACATACAGAGCTGGGGTACAGGCCAGAGTCTAGGGAGGTGAGAGGATTCACCAGAGACAGAGTGGGGAGCAGAACAGGCACTGACTGAAACACACTGCTGAGGGGAGCAGCAGGCCAGGCAGGAGAGGTCTGCTATGCCATGTGTGTTGCCTCCCTGGCCTGAGGCTGTGGTTTGCTTCATAGTGTGTTGCTTAACCGACTGCACCACCAGGGAGGCCCTGCAGCAAACTTTTTAAAACACACATTTTTGAGAATAGTACTAAAGAGTAATACTTACTATTTCTTCAAATGAAGCTTTGTTTCTTTTTTGAACAGAGGAAATGCAGTATTTAGGTGATTAAATTCTCCTCCGAATTTTTGGAAGACATGCTATATTTCTATCTTATATCTTCTATACATTCTTATTATAAAAATAAAACTTTGATTTTGTTAAATAATATTCTATCAAAGAAAACAGCAACAACAAAAACAAAAAATACTCTTGATCTTTTATGTCACAATTTTCACTTTAAAGAAACTTTGGATGTAACTTTTTCCCTTCTTTTCTCTATAATTTCCTCCAGGCACTGAAGAGCAACTGACAATTTGCATTCTACTCATCATTACATAGTGCATACATAATACAAAGCACATAGTGCTTACATTCAAAGCATTTAATAATATAATATATATTAATCCTGAGCTCCACAAGTAAAACATTTTTTCTTTATCATTAACTCCAATGGGCTAAATATATTTCATAATGATACAGACATTCAATATATTTGGTATGTTAATTTTACAGATATCAAGAATACCACCAATAAAACAACTGTGCTTTGAAAATTTGCAAAAGGGAAGTTGTCAAAGGCATCAAAATGTAACATTTCTTTTTGACTGTAAAGCTCCAAGATTTCACCATAGCTCAATTTCCATAAGCACCATCATTCTTTTCAGCCTCCCCCAGGAACACATTTCAGTGAATGGTTCATTTATGCACTTGCTTTTAAGTAGGGGAAATAGTAGTAGGTAGAGTAGCAAGCAATATTTTTTTTTGTACCATACAGATTGAAACATTTTGGTAAAATATTATGAGACAATGTATATAATAAGTGCATAACTTATTTGTCATGCAGTAAAATGAGATTCAGACTGACAATTGGTGTGACTGACAATTGTTTGAATGTAGAATGAAATGTTCTCTCAGCTTCAGTTTCACTTGGTTGCTCCATATTAGCAAGTACTGGAAGTATCCAGCTGTATGATTTAAGAAGACTGTCAGAAAGGATGTCTTCAGAGGAAGCCCAAACTATTATTTAGGTGGATACAATGGTTTTTAAAATCACAGCCATTAAGGACAAAGCAAAGAAAGAGTGAACTATGAAAGGGTTTAGACAGGCAGGTGTTTTCCTGATACTGTACATCTAAGGTCTCAGATTATAGTTGATACACACATGGAAAAGTGATGAGATATTTTTTAGTAATAACAATTATAATTCATCATGACTGGTTATATATCAAAGCTTTGTTTGTGATGCTTTGATTGATGGAATGAGAGGAAGGAAATCATTCCCAATTTTAGCTAAAGAGTGAAGGGACAGATTTACTTTAAAAATCACACTCTGTTTTCATGACAAAAATAGTTATCCCTCAATAAAGTGGATGCTATCCAAAAATGGCTAACTTTCTAATAGGTCCTTAGTCTCTTGTGAGCAATGAATACTGCCAATGAAAGCAGGCACACATAAGTAGCATCATTAATGACAAGAGCTAGTCCTTTGTTTGAATCCTTTCTTAGCCTGATGGGCCTGAGGCACTGATAAGAGTTTCTGGAGTGCCTCAGGTATGCCTGGATATGGGTGACTAGGGGTCAAATTACACATCTATAACCACTGGAGCGAAAATAGCTTCTTCAAAAAGTCTTTTGAACAAGAGTAGTGCCAGAAACTAAGATGGGGAGATAAGAGGACTAGAATAAGCTAGCAAATCAATGGGCTAATTGAGTATGTGTATGTGAAGGAAAGTTCCATTTAAGGTTTTGAGTAAAATGAAATGGATAGTATATATGTGTTTTTGGACTCAGTATTTTAACTTAACAAAGAGTAAAACATTAGACATAGATATAGATACACAGATATAAATATTCTATAGATAGGCTAAATCCCAGCAAAAAAATATGTAAGCCTAAGGGGAAGCTGAACAATTTTAGAGTAAATGGACACCGACTGGAATTAGTATGTAAATACTATCATTCACAGAATGATACAGGCCTTTTTCTACTTAATTTTATTTAGAATTGGACTGTATTATTAGACACAAAATAAAAACTACATTTAAAAATAAATAATATCTAAACAGGTTGTTAACTTAGAACATTTGATTGAATTACAAATGATACTCCAAAATGAAGAGTCAGAATAAAATGCAAAATTGTTTTAGAAATCTTTGAAAATTGAATACATGATTCCTAACCAAAGTTGGGAGTGAAAAGGGATAGGATATTGGAGATCGAGAATTTCTTTGGAAAAGCTCTATTTTTTTAAGATTTATTTATGCATATAAGAGCTAGGGTGAAGGCTTGAGGTGGGGGCTGGGGAGAGGGGTGAGAGGATTCACCAGAGACAGTGGGAGCAGAACAGGCAGATGTACTGAAGTACACTGCTGAGAGGAAAAGCAGGGCAAGAAAGGAGAGATCTGCCGTGCCATGTGGGTCACCTCCCTGGCCGGGGATAGAATTTGTGTTGCAGTGGGTACAGGTACCTTCACAGTACTGCAACATAACCCCTTGTACCACCAGGGAGGCCGCTGGAAGCCTTTACTTTTTTTTTTGCCCCCGAAGATTTTATTTATACATACAAGAACTGGGGTATAGGCCAGAGGTACTGGGGGTGAGAGGATTCACCAGAGACAGAGTGGGGAGCAGAACAGGCAGACTGACTGAAACACACTGCTGAAGGGAGCAGAGGCCACAGCAGGAGAGGTCTGCTGTGCCATGTGGGTTACCCCCCTGGCCGGCAGCAAGATTCCAACTCATGCTACAGTGGCTGTGGTTTGCTTCATAGTGCCTTGCTTAACCCACTGTGCCACCAGGGAGGCCTCAAGGCTTTACTTTTGATCTACATTCAAATCCAAGTGTGACATGTACCCTCTGCTTTGGAAGAATGAAAGTAGAAGATACCAGGAATTGGTGTCTACATTCACCTGAGATATCTAAACAGTCATAAGTGAAATGTCTTTGTGACTGAATGAGCTGGCATTTTCTGAATATTTGGGGTCAAGAAAGATCTAGCCACTTAAACCTGATGTGAGAAATGGGAAGATTAAACTTGAATAAACAAAGTGATAGCCCAGAGGGATAAGGAGTCAGCACAAAGGTTGGATGAGAATGAACAGACTCTGTCAGGTTGAGGAAGAAGGAAATCATAAGGTATGATCCAAATCAATACTCCTGGCAAGAAGTTCTTAGTAGCTGGTTTAGGGCCAGCAAATGTGTCCACAGAAGAAAAAGTCATTTAGAATATTAAATAGAAACCAGGTCCAAGATTATAGAACCAACTATGAGAGTAATAATCAAAAACAAATATTGCTCCCTTTTATTTATGTCTCTCTCTCATGCTCCAGTGTCAGAGCACTAAGAAATATAATGAAGAAACATGTAAGAAAAACATAAGCTAAATATGCCTTGTTTGTAAATGCTCATTAATTTTTCTATCTGCTATCTTGCCATAGCAGGGAACAGATTAACTATAACTTTGAATGAAAGTGGAATCTTGGATTATTATATAAGAGAACATTATATTAGTGCTCAAAATTAGATAATATAAAGTTTCTTTACTCCCACTCATTTTCCTGACCAGGATAGCAAAAGCTAGATTTCTTGAACAAAGGTAGAATGCCTAGAAAGAAGAAATAAATTGACTTCAGTAAAAAAAAAAAATTATCAGTCATTTACATATCTATGCAACTTTGGGAGTCTACTTTTATACTTCCATATGTGCATATGTTTTATTCACCCTCCACCAAAACTCCCATGCCAGTGTTCTACCTCTTTCTTCTACCCATTCCCTCTTCTCGCTCTTCCAGTTCTCTCTGGTAATCATTATATTTTTCACACAGTTTAAGAATTATTTGCTGGGCTTTGTCAGTTTATGTTCTTTGGTCACTTTATGGTGAATAAAGTTGATTTAAGATGGGGTTCCATTTATTTGCTTATTCAGTATTCTGGTTGTGTTCCTCAGAACTGGATCTCCTCAGGACTTCCCTCAGATTTTCTTTTAATAACCCATGGCATTAACAGATCCACACATTTAGGATGAGCTCTAAAATCCATAGATACAGTATTGGAGTCATGACTTCAAAGGAAAATTAAATGAAAGAATTTTAATTATTGTAAGAATTCTAACTTCCCGAATCCCACTATTTTAGATAACTTATATTAACTATATCTCTAATTACTAAAAGACATAAGTCAATTCAGTGCTTGAGTTTTTGTTCAAGAGCAGAAGTACTTATTAGACTAAATTTCAGAGTGAACATAGGAGATAAGTAGTCCCTTTGTGACTATACATCATTGTGTCATGATTATAGGACTTAACAGTTGTAAGAAGAAAAATAATAACAGCAAATAAACTCTCCTCACCAGAATCTGAGTTTATAGTTACAACATGATTTAGACTCTGAAAGTTTATGGTCTCAGTTCTTATAAGAACTTGAATAAGCCCCTTGGTGCTAATTTATATTATTTCTGACAAAAAGAAATTCAAGGTGACCAAAATGCAATTGCTATTGAAAAACACCTGTTTTTTCATGTTTGTTGATTTTCTTTTTCTGTATCTCAAATATTAATTATGTACTCAGTAGAATTTTATTTAAATTTTTGAGGGAGTAGCATCTTGGACCCCTTTAAAATCTGAAGAAAACTTTTGACTCTTCCTTTTCCTACTCATAGGATACCCATATGTACTTTTCTGTACTAAGTGATCATATTACTTTATTTTCCTTGAGCAAAAATCACCTCTTTTCAATAATGGTACCCATTTAATTGTATGTTTGGAATTGATCACATCCCCACAAATGTAAAGGGCTGCATTTAATAGTCAACAGTGAAAGAATAGCAAAGTGAAAATTTCTCATGGAATGGGAGAAACTATTTGCAAACCATGCATCAGATAAGAAGTTAACCTCTAAAATACATAAGGAATTTCCTTAATTTAATAACAAAACAACTAATAGTCCAATTATAAATTAATAATTAATATGTGATCTCAAATAGACATTTATTTAAAGAAGAAATACAAAATAGCTACTAGGAATATATAAAGAATGTTCAACTTAATCCACCATCAGGGAAATGGAAATCAAACCATAAAAAACTATCACCTCATAACTCTTAGGATGGTTATTATCAGAAAAGACAAAAGATAATTGTTAGTAAGGATGCAAATAAATGACAACTCTAGTGCATTGTTGGTAGAAATATGAATTGTGTGTCTTTTATGGAAAATGGTATGGTGTTTCCTTAAAACTATTAAAAATAAAACTACTGTATGACATAGCAATCCTACTTCTGGGTATTTACCCAGAGTAATTGAAGTCAGGATATCGAAGAAATATTAATAGTGCCACATTCCTTGCCCCACTATTCACAATAACCAAGATGTGGAGACAACATAATGTCCCTCCACAGATGAATGTATAAAGAAAATATGTTTGGGCCTCCCTGGTGGCGCAGTGGGTTAAGCAACGCACTATGAAGCAAACCGCAGCCACTGCAGCACGAGTTCGATCCCTGCCGCCGGCCAGGGAGGGGACCCACATGGCGCAGCAGACCTCTCCTGCTGTGCCCGCTGCTCCCCTCAGCAGTGTACTTCCGTTGATCTGCCTGTTCTGGTCCCCGCTCTCTGTGGTGAATCCTCTCACCCCCCCACACCTCTGGCCTGTACCCCAGTGCTTGTATACATAAATAAATAAATCTTTAAAAAAAAAAAAGAAAATATGTTTGTGCACACAATGGAATATTATTTACTCTTAAAAGAAAGGAAATTCTACAGTATTCAACAACATGGATGAAACCAGAGAAAATTATGCCATGTAAAATAGCCCAATCACAAAAATAGAAATGTTGCATGATTTTTGCATGGCATTGTATGGTTCCATTAATGTGAAATTTATAAAATAACTAATCATTAAAAAATGTGGTTGCCAAGAGATGTCATAAGGGGAAGGAAATGAGGAGTTATTAATCTATAGGCACAAAAGTTCATTGAAGTAAGAGTTCTTGAAGAGTTCTACAGCACAGATCTGTACCTACAGAAAACAATATTGTCCTGTACATCTAAAAACTGGTTAGGAGGGTAGATCTCATGTTAAGTGTTCTAACCACAATAAAATAAAGTATATAAAAAAAAGACACTAGCATGTTATCTAGACCTAACTCTTCAACTAAATACCTCCCTTTCCTCAGTGATACATTAAAGACTTTATGACCTGAACTGGACCAAGTACACCCTGATCAGAGTTCTCTAGAGAACAAAAACAATACACATATTTCTTAAAAGGATTGGTCCATGCAGTTTTAGAGGATGAGAAATCCCACAATCTGCTGCACAAAAGCAGATAACAAAGTTCTAGTTCAAACCCAAAGGCCAAGGAAATAGGAGAGCCAATGGTATAAATTTCAGTTAGAATCTGAAGACCTAGGAACCAGAAGCATTTGTCTGAGGGCAGAAAAAGATGGATATCCCAACAAAAGCAGAGAAAGTCAATTTTTCCTTTTTCCATCTTATTTTGTTTTCCTCAGGGTTTGTGGATATTAGCTACTCAAGTAGTAATTGGTAAGGTCTATGTTCTTTATCCATTGTTCCAATTCAAATGCTAATCTATTTTGGAAACAGCCTCACAGATACTATCTGAAACATGTTTTACCAGTTATCTGGACATTTCTTAGCTAAGTCAAGTTGACACATAAAATTAATCATAACATGCTTCTATGGAACTTTCTCTTGAGTTTTGGGTCATGAATACTCTTTCTCTCAGATTCTCAAGTAAGTAGGATGTATGCCTCATACAGGGAGAATCATCACTTAAGCCACATTTCTAGGTCTCTCCCAAAGACAAGGAGTCAGAATCCTAGTATCCTTTGAGCTTCAGAAATAAGATTTTCTTGTTTTCAACTATACACATTGTTTGGTAATGTAAGTTTAAACTTTCTCTTTTTCATTTAAATTAATTTGCACAATTTTGTTTTTTCTAACAGATATACTCAGTTACTAAAATTCACTTATAATCTTATAGGTTTCTGGATCTAAGCAATTCATTAACCTCCCTATTCATGTTCAGGGTGTTTTTCTATATGTGACACCTTGAAATGATGTCCTGAGAATTAGACAAAAAGAAAATATAACCAAAGGAGAGCTAAATAAAAGCATGAGTAACTCCCAATTCTTGAGTAGTTCAGAGTTCTCAGGTGTTTCTTTTACCTTAAAGAACACATCTCTTTGAAATATTTAAAACATTCATCAATGGGTTAATATTTATGGGAAAATAATAGTTAATAAACAAATCCCCAGTAATTGAATGGTTTATAATTATAGACAGTTGTTAACTAGAATATAAATTTTTATTTCTGAAAGCACTTAGTACATTATAGATGATCAGGAATAACTGTTATATATATGAATAATTTATGACTAAAAGATGACACAATCTATTGATAACTATACTCAGTCATGAATGTCATATATATGTTTACAAACTTTCATTACATTTCTTAGAAGGCTATGACATTATTATCCTAAAAATGAAGCTTTTCCCTACAAAGGATAAAGTTGCTGGTTACTGTGTGGGAGCAAAATCTCCTGCCTCCGAATAAATCTTTGGCAAAAGTTTAATTCATAGAAGACGCTTTGAAGGCTGGGTAAAATTGCTTTTGAAAAATACACATGAAGACTTTTCTTTGTAAGGGTGTTTCTTACTTTACTAGGGAGACCTAATCTCCTATCTTATCAACAGAAAAGGCAGTAAAGTCTGAATACATTGGTTTACTGTGCTTCCTTGGTAAACAGTAACTAACCTTCTTCATACTCCTTCTATCCATACCTCCCTTTTATTAAGCTATTTTAGATGGCATTTGAATCCATGTGCAAGGTCACTCAGGCCTACTAGGCCTCTTCCACTGATACAAGTGATATACAAGTTATTAAACTTCTTTTGGGTTATTTTTCTTTTATCAATCAGTTTGGTACTTATTTATTTGCCAGCTTAGAAGAACTAAGAGGTATGGGGTGTTTTTCTTTGCACAAAAACATCATAGTGGTGAAACGAGGATGGTTGTCTGTGTGAACATCCTGTTTATGTGTTTAGATTCATGATATGAAAGAAGGGATAATGAGAAGTGGTTTTTGAAGGAGAGGAGTCTACTAATGGATAGAAAAGGGAAGACACCATGTTTCTTTGTTAAATTCCATAGACGTGCCACCCACTGAGAAACAACTGGTAGACTATGACATAATAAAGATGTTACACAACCCCACTATCATGGTTACCGCAGGTGAAAATTTTAAAATATTCCCTCTACCATTTAGGAATGACTTTGTTTTTCATATTTGACTCCTTGAGTTAAGCTTATTGAGGTAAATTTTTGGTTAAATACCTTTCCTTCTTGAACATGGTATTATGAAAACTGGTAATACTAATTCAAAACATTTTGCAGAGATTTTGGAATGGTTTTCTGAATTATTCTCCCTACTTCTGGTCGTGCACTGTGATCTGTTTTCTACTAACACAGCCTGAATGATTCTGTTAAAAATATAAATAATTCCCAATCTGAAGTTCAAGTCTTTAATCAGTCTTGAATTAAACTTTGTTTATGGTGTGGGGAAGTGATCAAAAGTCATTATTTTGTATGCATCTGTCCAGTTTTCCCAATACTATATTGAAGAGACTTTTCTTTCTCCAGTGTATATTCTTGACAACTTTGGTATGAATTAGTTGTGCATACAGAAAAAACAAAACAAATTCTTAGGTTCAGAGGTAAAGTTGGAGGATACCAGGGAGGGAAAGGAATGGCAGGGGTGAGGGTGACTGAATGTTTTAGCAGGCAGAATGAGGGGCATCTCAGACCCCCAAACTTGCCTTCTCTAAATGGTTTCTGCCATCTGCCACATACACAAATTATACTCTAGTGCATAAGACCTTCAATAGAAAATAACTTTAATACAATTAATGCACAAAAATTAGTGTTCTATAAAGAGAAGAGAAAGAATATAAAATAGTTTCCAGATGAAGCACCTAAAGTTGCGTATCCCCTTGTGGTTAAATGCCCAACCAAAGAGGCTTGGCAAAAGCAGGACCACTAAGGCCTGAAATCTTGGCACAAGTCTAAGGCACCTATTAGTGGGAACCCTTAGGAAAGGGGCAGTGGGGACCAAACAAGTCTGGAAGAAAAGAGCAAAATCAAAATCAAAATCAATACAAAGGCTGTCATTATCAATCTCTGCATGGTTCTCTCACCCACATTGCTTTCGAGTGCATTTTTTCACATCCCCCAAATCCCTGGCACCAAATCTAAGACCAAGAAGCAAGCATGACTTCTTCTTCATATGTCTTTCTGCTTCTTGTGCCTCCTTCAGTCTTCTTTCTCCATCTTGCTCTGCCTCTTCTTTCCCTACTCTGCTCCACTCTACTTTGGGTGGGGCAAGGAATCTGGAATCTCCCCTTTCTATGGATATCACACTGTTACAAATGGACAAAAGGGGGACAATATATGGTAATGAATAGAAATAAGACTGGAGTTTTTGACAATGCATTGTATACAGATTTTAAATTACAAAACTGTGCACCTAAATATGAAATGTTAGATCAATCAAAATTAAACAAATGTGTAAATGACACTGCTATTCAGTGCCCCCTTCAAATCTTTCCATGACCCATAGGCTTTATATTACTAAGTCCATTACTATTTCTCTGAGTTTATCTTCTGATTTTCTCTTATTCTTTTTTTTTTTTTTTTTTTTTTTTTTTTTAAGNATTTTATCTTCTGATTTTCTCTTATTCTTTTTTTTTTTTTTTTTTTTTTTTTTTTTAAGCTGAGAGCATTGACCTCTAACTTATGCTCTGCTTAAAACATTTGTCCCCTGGATTCTGACATGGCTCAGTCTTACCACTTCAGCTCTCTGTTAAAACATCATTTTGTCAGCGATATCATCCAGATGATTTTATGTAAACAGTCACTTATCACCATTATCATTCTTTAGTCTCTTAACAGGTTATTTTTTGTTTATTTTCCATCTTCCCTTTCTTAATTAAAAACTCCACCAGGAAAAGCATTTCATTTTATTTACAGTTGTATTCCCAATTCTTAGAAGACAGTTGATTCTGCTAAAAAAAAAAAAACACACACACAACTGTCGAAAAAGAATTTTTTAAATATAGAAGTAGAAGCACAAATTTCATAGCATGAATACTTTGACACTCATTGGTGGACTAAAATGTTAATATCTAATTTATTAGTAAGATGAGACAAAGTTCAAGGGCTTTGCAGATGCTATCATTAAAAAGAGAGAACCAAAGCAGGAGACACTGTCTTCTTCATATTACTTCTTTTTCTGTTTTTTTCTTATATCTTGAAATTCAGCTGGACATACTTTTAAAACATAAATCAGTAAAGCTTCTGACATCTGACAAAGGGGCATAGTAACAAACTGCCTTATTTATGAGAAGTTATGCTTGGAAAAATAATCCATGTGGTACAAACTAACTGTTGAGTGTGATGTAACAGAGCTTGGAGGATGTGCCTCAGCACAGTCAGAATTCAGTTTTCAAATCCCTTCTAGAATGTCATGAAGCATTATGCATTGTTAAAGAGCTGCCAACTCTTTCCCTAGAGGAGATGCCATATCTGTGATGGGTGAAGTAATTTTCTCTGCTGATCTGCAAAGGTTCTTCAGCTCTTGAATTCTCTGGGAATATGAATGCAAGATTTTATAAGTGTGAAATGTTAACAACAATAACTAGTTATTCATGCCATTCAAATGTAATTTGTTTGCAGGAAAGACCTGACTTCTTTTCTAAAGTGGTGTATTAAGGTTTCAAATTAAATACCTATAATAAGAAATGTTATCTTATGATCCATATAATTATAGATTGCTTCCCACAGCTTTTATTATCTTTCTTTCAATGTACTCAGTACCATCCCTTACAGCCTATACTTGAAGACAAAGGACTGTTTAAGTACATTTCATTTCAGTATCCTCTTGTGGCTATGCTATTTGCTACCCATCCCTCATCATTCTTTCACAAGATCCAATTTACAGAAAAATGTAGTAGAGTACAGAGGGTCAAATTTCCTTCACATTCTTTCTGATATCATCGACCATTTTTATTTTTTTTTGTTATCTTTTATTTTTAAGTCCAGTATGATGGAAATAAAATCCATCTTTCAATTAAGAGATATTCACATTACAGATTTGACTTTGATTCAAGACAACAAGATGGGAAAAGCAATATAGAGATAAAGAGCTAGAGAATTAGGGTAAAATGTGATAATGGAAGCGTCATGAAAGGAAGAGACAAGGAATAGGAGAGGTATAAAATGGAGGATAAATGTGTAGGGGAGGAAGAGGTTGGTTGGCAATGACCTTGCCACAGATTACTTACGAAACTGGACTTCCTGACTGGCATCTGTCTTTTTCTCTAAACACCCAGGAATTCCTCTGTCTCCATGAGATCCAACACCCAGGGCTTTTATTAACACTTGTTTTAGGTCGGGTGCCATTAGCTAGATACAAAAGGGGGAAATATGAAAGCACATATCTTCATATTTAGGAAGTTGTATCCAGGTAACTCTTAAGGTTGTTTTCTACTTCATGACTATCACTTTTAACCTGATTTATTTTTGTCTTAATTTTATCCCCTTTGTGTGTGTGTGTGTGTGTATGTGTGTGGAGCATGTGTTTTATGATGCTTTTCCCTGTTGCAGAATGATACCTGTAAAAGACCCAATAATTTAAACTTACGGCCTTCTCAGGTTGTGCTAACTTTGGACATAGACTCCACAATATCACTTTATATTGAAATGAATTTCAGTGGAATTTATGAGCTGATGTTCGATCCATCCATGCTCAGAAGTCACCTCTGTGCCTACTCTACATTATGCTAGGTCCCAATTATAAAGAAGAGATATAGTTTTGAACAAGATAGGAAAGGTTTCTGTCATTACAGGTTTTTAATCTCATGTAGGACATAGATAGATGTGGAGTTGTTGAAGCAAAAGGCATGTGGTAAAGGAGAAATGCTTTAAAAGACCAGAGGTCTCTGAAGAAATTAAAACTGAGATCTCTGAATTATTAAGAGTTAGCTAGTGAAAGACAAAGTGGGAGGGCAATTCCAGGCAAAGGTATCAAAACTCTGATAGGGAATATCATATTAAGGAACTGAGGAAACACTGTAGTGGTAATGAATATGAGAGGGAATGTGGGAGATGGAGGGAAAGACAAGAGGGTTTTGGATACTTTTCTAAAAGCAATGGAAACACAAAGAAGTTTTTAAGATGAATGGCATGAATGATTTAAATATTTTAAAAGGTTTTCTAGTGTCTCAGTAGAGAGCATAGTTATAGAAGTTTAAGGATATAGAATATCATGCAAAGGTGATTGCAAAGAGGATCAGTAGTGGTTTGGGCTGGCAGATTCAATTGGGATTGGTCGAAAAATAAGAGCTTCAAGAAATGTTATACAGTGACTTAAAAGTTAAAAAATAAAATAAATCTGTATGCTTGGAGGATAGAGTGAATCAGTGGCATACCTGAATTATTTGGATTCAAAATTGAGATTAATTTTGTGATAATTGCTATAGTATTTATAAGAACATAGATAGAATGCTTGAAATAGATATATCTCAAAGATGGAGATTTATTTATTTACATAGAAGTTCTAGGTCATCACACTGTGTCTAGCCATAGTTTTCACACAGGCTTAAGTCTGTCCAAATACAATAGCTCTAAGCACTTTTTTTTTTAACCAGTTGTTCACTTGTCCTAATAAGTGTTAACTGGTTCATTGCTTCATTTGTATTATATTGGTTGTACTTGTGAATTTTCTAACACAAGTATTAACATTATTTCTAGCACCAATATTTCCATCAAGTATCCAAATAAATTAAGGACAACTAGGTAACCATACACACACACACACACATATGGTTCCTGGTTTCATGGCTGTCACTTTTAACCTAAATTATTGGGAAATGAAACACATTCATTTGTTCACACATTTGTTCTTTTTTTGCTGAGGCATAATATATATCCTATTGGATATCTAAAAGTCTAAATGTACATTGGATTTCAGCATGAACCTTGCTGTAATGTGCACATATAACAATACAGCAAGCCAGGCATGTAGTTTAATACACAAAGTTGACATTTTAATAGTCACTTCTTTTAAAATTCATTTAAGTAGAGGTTGTTCAGTGGGAATTAGTCAAATATTAAACAATTTAGAGAAATATGGGCATTACTGAAATGGAAAAGGAGGTTATAATTTAAACAAAATGTTGGTCATCAGAGCAGAAGGGGGTGGAGGGTAAGCAATTGGAGACCAAGGTTCAATTGTTTGGTGGAGAATGGAATCTAGATTTTTGGTGGGAAATGTCACGTAGCATATGAAGATGTTAAATTATAATGTTGTATGCCTGATATTTATATAATGTCATACATCAACGTGACTTCCTATAAACCAATATTTAAAAAAATTAGTTAATTAAAAGCTGCTATTTTAAGTGGCTTATTTACTTTCATTAATGTCTGACAGTCAAATCAAATTCTGTGTTTCAAAATTATCTTTTTTAAGATTTTAAACAACAATGGAATGATTGGCAGTTTATTCATGACTAATAAAATGTTTTCTTCATAATTTAGTTTCCAGCATCCTAAACTAATTGCATCATTCAGATTAAGTAGTTTAGAATTGGCTCTATTTAAAATCCCATTGTGTTAAATGCCTCACTATTAAATAACTCCATCATTAGTTCAAGTATAGTGGGGATGTTTTTAATGTCATTTTCTTACCTGTTGTATTCAAGTGCCCTTGAATATTTTAAAATTTGATGTGAACCCTAGCTCCATAATATCAATATAGGACATCCATCAAATAACTGATAAGTAAGGAATTGGTGAGAAGCAAATTGAGAAATGAAACACATTCATTTTTTTCACACAGTGTTGTTTTAATTTTACTTCATTGCTTATATAAACTCTTTTACTCAGCTCAAAATTTCTTTGACAAATATTGTGTAGGTACCACATATGGGTTTCAATGTAGAGGTAAAGAAAGCATAGAAGTTGCCTACAAACAACACAGAACCTCCTGGGAAAGAAAATAATGCCAGTGGTGACTGTACAATGTCTGATCATAAAAGATGTCTTTGCAGGGAGCTGTGAGAACAGTATCTCCCACAGCTTGCTGAGTTAGAAAAGACTTGTCAGATGAGGGGACTTGATTTCCAAGGCATGAATATGAAACAGCCAGTTGGATCTGGGAACAGAACCATCTCTCAGAAATAAAAGGGCATTTGTAAAGGCATCAAATGATGAGTGAACTTGAAACTTGAGAGGATGCAATCAGGTCCTAATGTCATATACCCAAAGTGTTCTCATAGTGGAGAGAAAGAATTACAAACAGACTCCTGTGCTATGCTGAGGGGCTAGACTTGACACCTCACTCAGTGTGATGAGGAGAAATAAGTCAATGGAAATGGAAAACACTTCCACCTGCTAAGAAAAACATACGTAACTTCCTTTAACTTGTCCTTTAGATTGAAGGTTATTTATTGACTCCATCATCAGCAAAGACTTGGAAATACATGATGTGTGTGATACCATGCAGGTTCATACAGCTCACATGTACTACTTTTTAAAAATTTATTTTCATGTTTCCTCCCCACACTGTCATCTTACACCTGCATTATCACTGTAAACTTTTTATATAGTCATATCATATCCAATTTTTTCTTGCAACAATTCATTCTAAGTATTTATACCAATTTAATCTTCCTCAAATCACTTTTTTCCCCTCTTGCCTATTGCTGTATTCAAAAAATCTTAGACTTTTGTTTACCAAATCATATTATCTATTGTCAAGGTAAAGACTAGAATTTTGAAACTGTAATTGAAGGCACTTCATAATAAGGCTGATCATTAGTTTTTTAAGGCTATTTTATACTTCTTTTTTATTGACTACCAAACAAGTAATCCTTGGAATGGGCCCTGTAAATTGTTATCTTCCGTCTTTGGCATTTGTGTTTTGTCATTATCTGCATATTTTAAGTCATGATTCAAGATTCAGTCTAAGTCTAAGTGGCATTCATTCTTCACGCTTACAAATCTTTTCATATTTTACATTATAATGTTGTTGTTATTTTGTTTCTCAAATAACTTGGTCTAGAGAAGTGGTGTTGTATGTCTACTCTTCTTATTTCCTATAGCAGCTATATATTACCTGTGAATAGCAGATTATCATTTCGTATTTATGATTGATTGACTGGTTGATTGAACAAGAACAATATAGTATACTCACTTGACTTTAAGAGCTTACAATATAGGGCCTCCCTGGTGGCGCAGTGGGTTAAGCAATGCACTATGAAGTGGACCGCAGCCACTGCAGCACGAGTTCGATCCCTGCTGCCGGCCAGGGAGGGGACCCACATGGCGCAGCAGACCTCTCCTGCCTTGCCCGCTGCTCCCCTCAGCAGTGTACTTCCGTTGATCTGCCCGTTCTGCTCCCTGCTCTCTGTGGTGACTCCTCTCACCCCCCCCCACACCTCTAGCCTGTACCCCAGTGCTTGTATGCATGAATAAATAAATCTTTAAAAAAAAAGAGCTTACAATATAATCCTATTATTGCATTATTTTTTTTTGCTGGTATAGTCTCAAATAACTTGGAAGCATTCTACAGTCATGACTCATATGATGAGACATAGGTCCAGATTAGAAACTTTCCTTATAAAATGATGGAGTTCTACACCATCCATCAGAGCTTTTTTTCCCCCTACTCTTATATTCTGTTCTGTAAGAATTCAGGTAACACATCTATTAATGTGGAAAAAGTGATTTTTTTTTTAAGATTTATTTATTTATGCGTACAAGCACTGGGGTACAGGCCAGAGGTGTGGGGGGGTGAGAGGATTCACCACAGAGAGCAGGAGCAGAACAGGCAGATCAACGGAAGTACACTGCTGA